>JBCJKH010055407.1:0-14986 GCA_039877255.1 Loriculus beryllinus | reverse complement strand
CAGCCCTCGCAGCAGCTCCATGGCCTCCTCTGGCCTCGCTCCAACAGCTCCACGTCCCTCTTGTGCTGCTGCCCCAGGGCTGGAGCAGGGCTGCAGGGGCAGGAGGGGTTTGGTTTTGTGTCTGAGCTGAGATAACATTGTCCCAGGTACTGCAGCAGCAATTCAGAAGCCGAAGCAGCACTTACCAAGCCAGGACGAAGCAGATTGCAAGCTCAATGCTCAGGTGTAGTGATGTCAAACCCTCCTGTGCTTAACACAGACAAGTCCCTGAGTAAGCACGCTGGGGCTCATGGCTCTAATCCCAAAGGCCATTCCCAGGAGGTCTTTTAAAACATCCTCATCCCAAACCATCTTGGCCTGGCTTTGCTTATGAACCCTGGGAAGATCACAGCAGGACTCCCTGCGGCAGCAATTCTCTTTTACCAGACTCAAAGCATAACACAGCTCATGTTGTTCCCAAAGCAAAAAGCTTTTGTGGGTTTCTTTGAACGTTTATTGAACTTGTTAAAGTTTTTCCTGGTAAAAGCTTTTCTTTATGGCCGCAGTGATGAGTAAATAACAGCCTTCCCAAGGCAGTTTTGACAACCCCCTGCCACTTGACCCCCCTCCGGCTCCTTTGGACAATAAGCTTTTGTTTGCATTGGTCAATAAGCGAATTGAACCAGCTTCTAAAGTCATTGGCAACCTCCTCACAGGAGTAAACATGCTGAAATGTCTCTTACAAAGGAAAGCAATCGGGTTCACATGTTCATGTTCCACTATAACCACATTCTCATAGCAAAACTGAGTGCAATATCCTTGAAGGTTGACAGTAACTTAGATTCATGTATCCATCATAGCCTGAAAATAGGCAAATAACAGGTTTTGGAGGCAGAAGGAGAAAAGATTGGATTTGCTGTTAAATAAAAGCATACTGGGATAGTTGAGGTTGTAACAAATCAACGCCATCAGAGGTTCATAGAATCACAGAACGGTTTGGGTTGGAAAGGACCTTAAGATCATCCAGTTCCAACCCCCCTGTCATAGGCAGAGACACCTCACACTAAACCATGGCACCCAAGGCTCTGTCCAACCTGGCCTTGAACACTGCCAGGGATGGAGCACTCACAACCTCCCTGGGCAACCCATTCCAGTGCCTCAGCACCCTCACAGTAAATAACTTCCTCGTTATGTCCAGTCTAAATGTCCCCTGTTTAAGTTTGAACCTGTTACCCATTGTGCTATCACTACTGTCCCTTATGAATAGAAACAGAGCAGTAAAGGAACAGCTGCTTTGCTAAAAAAAGAAATGCTTTTTCCAACAAGGTGGAATTGGCAACTGCGTCTCAATTTGACCAAAAAAATGCCATTTTCAGTGCAATTGTGGCACAATCTGAGCCAAACCATGCTTTATAACAGAGTCAGACGTAAATAAATGACTCAGCTCTTTTGAGAGCTGCCTGATCTCATGAGATACAGTTACAAAATCTTATTTCAACAATCTCTAGGGATGCACATTGTATTTCATGTTGAGTTTCATTCTAAATCTAAATGACAAGGTGGCCTGGTATATCTCAGTGTGTGGTATTTCCTCATCTCAGAGAACCCTGGAACGAGAAATCCAGCAGTGCCAAGCTCTGGTCATCTGGACTGACTGCGACAGAGAAGGAGAGAACATTGGCTTTGAGATCATTCATGTTTGCAAAGCTGGTGCGTAGGGCAGCTTCTTCATCCGAGTTCCTTTAAAGTGCTGATGTGACAGGTACTGCTGCTCAGAGATCTTGTAACAGAGGCACGTTCTCAATCTTCCTGTGTCCAAGTTCAATGTTGACTGTTAAATATGTGGTTCTGATAGTCCAGAAGCATGTTCAGCTATTGGAAAGCTGTAGAACGGGTTGACAGCACACTCATTTGAAGATGGCTGTTTATTAATTACTCTTTTCCATTGGTGTTTGAGCCACTCGTTGATTTATTTGGGTTTTTCTCTGTGTTCCTGTGACAGTAAAGCCAAACCTCTGTGTGTTCCGAGCCCGTTTCTCAGAGATCACACTCCATGCTGTCAGAACAGCCTGCGAGAACCTCACCCAACCTGATCAAAAAACAAGTGATGCTGTTGATGTCAGGCAGGAGCTGGACCTCAGGATAGGTATGTAAACATGCCCTGGAGATGAGAGCAGGCTGCCAGGCCCTCCCGTACACCTCTGCTAACAAGAGGTGACCAACTGTGGTAGGTGGGCAGGGGACAGCTTTGTTAGCAGTGTGTAGTCTATAAATACTTGAGCTCCCTTAGACTGCTTTTCATACAAGAGCCATCCATCAGGCTCTTCCTCACCAATGTCTAACCACATTGAATGCACATTGTTAAAGCCTGGCAAGGGGTGTTTAGAAATCATCTGTTACAGTGTCCTCAACAGAAGACAAATGCCCTATGCAGTGTTGTAAATCTGATTATTAGATCAGATACAACTGCACCACAGCTCATGTTTTACTGGAACCGTGCTCTTTGAAGGATACGTTAGGTGTACAGCTCACGCAGCACTGACAGACTGAATATTAGAGTAAAATTAATACTCAGAGTATTAAAAAGAACCATCTGAAGTGTTGTGGTAATCAGTCAGTGTTGTTGTATTCATTTGTGGGGTCCACTTTCTTTTCACAGGTGCTGCCTTCACCAGATTCCAGACACTGAGGCTGCGAAAGATCTTCCCTGATATCTTAGCAGACCAGCTGATCAGCTATGGTAGCTGCCAGTTCCCAACGCTAGGCTTTGTAGTTGAACGCTTTAAAGCCATCCAGGCCTTTGTTCCTGAAGCCTTCTATAAAATAAAAGGTATGCTTGGGGCAAAGGAGGCCTGGGCTCTGTCTTAGAGGGTTTGATGTGTATAGAAAGGAAGAACATCAGGGAAACAACCAAACAGTGATGCAGAGGTGGTTTCCTCTTCCTTTGCTATGCCCACTAAGAGAACTGAAAGGTTTCCCAATAATGCCTCTATTTCCCTTGCTGTATTTCCATTGTATTACTACTATAACACCCAGATCTGTTGTTCAACACAGTGACACACGATCATGAAGATGCCAGCGTGGTCTTCAACTGGAAGAGGAACCGGCTCTTCAATCACACAGCATGCCTGGTCCTTTACCAGATGTGTATGGAGGTAGGAAAGCTTGTCAATAGTTGTACAATCCAGTGTCAGCCAAACACTTCCTGCACTGGTCTTGCTGAAGACATTGAAAGAACAGTTTGAGTAAACTCCTAAAGGAGATTTTGTGGCTTACTTTGTGTTTAGGATCCAGTAGCAACTGTTGTCGAGGTTGGGAGCAAGCCCAAGAGCAAATGGAGGCCCCTGCCCCTGGACACTGTGGTACGTTTGAACTGTGCTGAAAGGATTTAACCTGAAGGAAGCTCTGAACAGATACTTTACTCACCACTCTGAATTATGCACCAATGCCTCTGTTTTGTTCTGGCTCTTCCCAATGCAGGAACTTGAGAAGTTGGCTTCCCGCAAACTAAAGATAAATGCAAAGGAAACCATGAGGATATCAGAAAAACTCTATACTCAAGGGTAAGGAAGCAAGACTTGGCTTGGTAAACTCAAGTCTTTCAGAAGTAAAAGGCTTTTAAGCCAAAACCATCTTGGAGAACCTCTTAAAGTGCTGCTTTTCTTCTTAAGCTTCATTAGCTACCCCCGAACAGAGACCAACATTTTCCCCAAGGAGCTGGACCTCTCTGCCTTAGTACAACAGCAAACACAGGACCCAAACTGGGGAGCATTTGCACAGAGGATTTTGGATCAGGGTGGGCCAACCCCTCGGAGTGGAAACAAATCAGATCAGGCTCACCCTCCCATTCACCCCACCAAATACACTGCTAACCTGCAGGTGAGTTTAACAAAGGCAGAGGTTGATAAATGAAGTCTTGGTAAGATGGTTATTAGCACAGTAACCTCACCTGAGATCTCACTTGACACCTCATCAACACAGGGGGACACTGACCCTTTCTTACTGTTTGATATTAGGGCAACGAGCAGAGGCTGTATGAGTTCATTGTGCGCCATTTCTTGGCTTGCTGCTCTCAAGATGCCAAGGGCCAGGAAACCACTGTGGAGATTGACATTGCCCATGAGCGATTTATTGCTCAAGGACTGATGATCCTGGCCCGAAATTACCTGGAAGTCTATCCTTATGACAAGTGGAGTGATAAGGTAATGCCCTGGAATAACATAGATGGGAGAAGCTAAAGTACCTAGAGCTTAAAATAGCATTTCAGTGCCAACTGCAGACCCTGCTACAGAACACCCTTTGACAATTACCTGGCCCAGTGGCTGTTTCATCTCTGCTGCCTTACTGTGCCAGCTTTGAATAGATTCTTCTCCTTCTGACACCACAGCAAAGACCATACAGCGCTGTGGGACTGACTTTACTCACCAAGAGGTGCTGCAATTGCTGTTCCGTGGTGTCTCCGGCAGTTCATTACTGTCTGATCCTGAGGACCCTGAGGGTGGATCTCCTCCCGACCACAGTGCTGCTCTATTACAGCACTGTTAATGGGATGTTTTGTCTTCAGTGACTGGACCACAGGGCAGTTTCAAAGAGATTCTCTTTCCTTTCAGGTTATCCCACTGTATCAGAAAGGGTCTCGCTTTCAGCCCACTACAGTGGAGATGGTGGATGGGGAAACCAGCCCTCCATCGCTCCTCACAGAAGCGGATCTCATTGCTCTCATGGAGAAACATGGCATTGGTCAGTATTGGTAGCGTGGCCTCTCTTGCTCTTGGAAGCTTTATTCATAAGCTTCTTCTCAGCATCTCTTCAACAGCAATTCTGTCCCACCGTCAGAGTAAGGAACTCTCTAAATATCATTTGAGATAAGAAATCACTTAAATGTACAGAACAAAGAGATAGTTGAGACCTGTGGGCAAAGTCTAGAGATCCTAAGGAGGCTCCAGAGGGCTTCCAGTGCCTAGGGAGATGTGTGATTCAGGCTCCAGGCTGTGCTTGCCAGCACCTTGCTGGCCTCAGTGCCAGTGGGACACAAGGGCAGTGCTGCTCCTGACTATAACTCGTCTCCTTGTCCCTTCAGCACCTTGCCCTGTGCACTAGGCACAGGGGAAACCACTTCTTGGCACCTGATTTGCCTGACAACCTGTCTGCTGCTTCCAGGGACTGACGCCACTCACGCCGAGCACATCGAGACGATAAAGACACGGATGTACGTGGGCCTCACAGATGATCAGCGGTTCCTCCCAGGCCACCTGGGCATGGGGCTGGTGGAAGGTAAGGGCAGCATCCATTAGGAACATGGCAGGTTCCTTACAGGCTCCTTCTTTTCGCTTACCATGCGGTATGGTCCTCAGGCTACGATTCCATGGGCTACGAGATGTCCAAGCCTGACCTTCGAGCTGAGCTGGAGGCTGATCTGAAACTCATCTGTGAGGGGAAAAAAGACAAGTCTGCGGTGTTGCAGCAGCAGGTCCAAAAGTACAAGCAAGTCTTCATCGAAGCTGTGGCCAGAGCCAACAAGTGAGTCTTTGCCCTCTTCTGGTTGCTGTTCTGGGAGCTGCTGGCTTCTCATCCAGGGCTCAGCCTGGAGTGGGATCCTGTCACAGCTTCCCTGGAGCTCTGCCTAGTGTGTGTAGGCATTTGCATGCATGACTCACAGCCGGGCACGCTGTCGTGAGCTAGTGCCAAGTGCATGCTCACCTTGGTTTAAACCCTTACGTTTAAATTCAGAGCTGTGGGAAGGAGATAGCAACATGCAGTGACCTCTTTCACATTGTACTCACACCTAGCCTGTTCCAGAAGTCTGATGCTGAACCAACATCCTGGCGGAGAAGCCTAGAGGGGCTGTGAAGAAGGCAGCAGGCATGAATTCACTTCAGTGCCTGATTGCTCTTTGCAGGGGAGACCCACACGATGCTCTGCTGGTTTCTTTATAGGTTGGACGAGGCCCTGGCTCAGTACTTTGGAGAAGCCACAGGAAGTGCAGAGCAGGAGGAGGTCTATCCAGCAACGCCTCTTCCCGTTCGGAAGTGTCCGCAGTGCAACAACGACATGGTGCTGAAGACCAAGAAGAACGGCGGGTTGGTGGTATTCCTTGTTGTAGGAATTGGCTTTCTGGGTTGGTTTGTGGTGGTGTTCATGTGGTGGTTGGTGTTTTCTGGGCTGGTTCTAGGTGTTGCTCATCTGCCTTCCCTCTGCAGCAAGCATGATAACTTGGGCTGCATCTAGTTCACTCCACCAGCTGCATAGGCTGTGTGGATTCAGCTGAACCTCTCAAATACCTATTTTCCCTTAAAAATAGTTGGTTTGGCAGTTTCTGATGGTGAGAAGGCAGGAGAACAGATCTCTGTCTGTCCTCACATTGCCTCTTCCTCATGCACTGCTTTTGTCCCACGGCAGGTTCTATCTCAGCTGCATGGGCTATCCAGCTTGTAAAACTGCAGTCTGGTTTCCTGATTTTGTGCTGGACGTGGCCAGGGATGAGAGCATCTGTGCTGTGTGTAAACCACATCCAGTTCACAGGTAGGTCAGACCAGTTATCCCTTGGGAAAATGCAGCCCCTTGGACATTCCATGTTAGCCATCAGGGCCAGAGGCTTCATGGGCTGAGCAGCCATCTTCCATTGCAGTCTTGGAAAGCTGAAGCAGTTTTGGCTTGGGGATAGAAAGAAGAGGGGTTGAGAAAACCCCTCTGTGGTACATATTCTGTAAATATATGCATATATACATATATGTGTGTGTATATATATATATACACTATATATTCTGCTATGTAGTGTAACAGAATTCAGAAGAAACCCCACAGTGTAAAAACTGAAGTCCAAATTGAGGCCTGCTGATGATACGGTTTAGTGTCATGTGTCCCTACCCATGGCAGGGGGTTGGAACTTGATGAGCTTAAGGTCCTTTCCAACCCTAACTATCCTATGATTCTATGACGAGAAGCTGTGTGAACTGAGAGACTTCTGTTCTTCCTTTCAGACTGAAGTTTAAACTCAGGAGAGGCAGCGTTCCACCCATGATGCCCCTGGAGTTGGTTGGCTGCATTGGAGGCTGTGACGACACGCTCAAAGAGCTCTTGGACCTCAGGTACTTACACAGATCATCCCAACCTGCACCATCAGCCAGCCAGGAAACCAACCACTCGCAGGTCAACAACTCCTTTAACAGAGCTAGTGGTGGAAACAGTCACGTGAGGGGGACTGCAAACCTGGCTCCAAGACATCTGCTCTCTGTGAACTCAATGAGAACATCCAGACCTGCTCCTTCAGCGGTTCCAGACAATGGGAACAACGCAGTGGTGTGCAACTGTGGGAATGAAGCCCTGCTGCTCACTGTGCGCAAAGAGGGGCCCAACCAAGGCAGGCAGTTCTACAAATGCAGCGCCAGCACCTGCAACTTCTTTCTCTGGGCTGATCAGCAGCCAGAGGACAGAAACAACGCGGTTCCGCGGGGCTCTGCCTTGCCCCAGCCCTCTGCAGGAAGGGGCCCAGCAGGATTTCAGTGCCCAGGAGGAGGAGGGAGAGGCCCAGAGCTCTTTGGAAGCAGCAGCTCTGATTCAGGAGGCGGCACAATGTGCAATTGTGACCAGCCGGCTGTCACACGCACTGTCCAAAAGGATGGGCCCAACAAAGGGAGGCAGTTCCACACGTGCTCGAAACCCCGGGAGCAGCAGTGTGGCTTCTTCCAGTGGGCAGATGAAAACACAGCTCCAGGTAAGGCCAGGCTCCAGGTGGAACACAAGGGGTGGAGGCTGTTCTTGATGCTAAACTGAACACACTTCTCATGCTACCAGAGCTCTTGTAGCAACTCATACATTTAACAGACTTCAGGTTTGTCTTTAAACCATCTGGCAGCAGCATTCTAGCACCGCAGATGTTGCTCATAACAACCAAGTCTGGCTTACCTTTTCCAGCCATACATATGCTGAGCCCCGAGCAGGATGCTTTCCTTCTACATGCAGTTATCTTTAGCATCTGTCTGTCCATGACCTGTTGGATAAAGCCCATCCCTCTTTCCAACACTGTTTGGAAATCTGTCCTCCCAAATTCTGGAGCTCAGCTTTGTGAGAGCTGATACCAACTTGCTGCAGAGTTGGAGCAGCAGCACCACTTTCGGAGGTGGGAAACCCCATTCTGTCACGGCAGGGAAACGGTGCTGCTCCCTCTGCCCTACTTTAGGAATGCAGAGAAAGGCCAAGTCTTCCTGAAGCTTTGATCAGAGCTGACAAACTGAGTGTGGCTGCTGTGGAGAGATGCTGAAAGCAAAAACCCTTCAAAAATAATCACAAAATAAGGCTGCAAAAGAAAGAACACTCACACAAAGGGACAGTAAACAGAGAGATGGGTGGAGATGTTGTCTGAGAGAAATCTTCCTCCTCCTTCTCAGACATTTGGGCCTAAAGGGATAGAATAAAGCTTTCGAAACTATTTAAACCCCAAGTTTTCCTCTGGGATGTTCTGTTGTTTCTGCTTTAGCTGTAGGCCAAAGCATGTAACCAGGCAGATCAGTTTCCCTGCTTTGTTCCCACATTCCTCTAACGCTGCAAGACAAATGGGTAACATTTAACTGTTCAGAGCTTAAATAAGCATAGTTTCAGATATAATCCAGGTGGCTGAGATAGTGAAATCCTTGATCTGCCATTTTGAGCTTACCTCCTGTTTCTCACCTGCTTTCAAAGGTACTTACATGCACGTTGTTTCTCTCTAGGGCCTTCTGGAGATGTCTCTGTGAACCATTTTGACAGCAGTGGGTTCTCAAGAGGATTGGCAAGCAAAGCCAAGAGACCAGGCAGCTTCTTCTCGGGAGCCACTGCCAAGAAACCACGGACCTGCAGTATTTGCCACCAGCCTGGCCACACTAGGAAAACCTGCCCTCAAAACCACTGAGCCTGGGTGGACATCCCCTGAGAGTCTGCGAGGTCCAAGGTTGTGAGGAGCTGCCACAGGAGCAGCTGCTGTGGAAGGAACCTGAGCCTGGAACCAAGCTTATCGGGTGTTTTCTGGCTGCAGGCTGTTCCTGCCAAGGGGTTCCATGCTCACCCACGCATTATGTGCCTGAGCTCAGAAAGGTGGCTCCACTACTGGAGTCAGCCTTTGTTTTGAGCTGCTCTTCTGCTGAGCAGCTTGGGAGAGTCTGAATGTTTCAAGGAGGCATTTGGAAACCGAATCTGCAGAGAAACCAACACTGGATTGAGTCCACCCACAGCTCCTGCTACACTTGCAGCTGTACCCAGCCTCCCTATACAAGGAAAAGCTGGATTATCACCAGGAGAGGCACCAGGGCCACGTAGCTCTCAGTCCCTGGCTTTCCACAGTGTGGAAATCTATCTTAAATCCCCTTCTAAGTTGATGTTCCCTGAAGAACATTCCTTCTTCTCTTTGTCACATCACTGCACCCCTTACCTTGGTTGTCCTCACAGGGAAGAAGGGCCAGGTTCAGAGGAGCTGGATCTGATGCTTGCCCTGGAAGGGAAGCTCAGCTGCAGTGCTCAGCAAGAGCCTTCATTTCAAACAGCTCCTGAATATGAAACCAAGTTCTTCCCCAAGCCTCAGCCATGCCTCTGGGATGCTGCTAACTAATGGGAGTTATTTTTGTCTAGCTATTAAGTTTCTTATTAAAATTTATTTAATTCTTAAATGGGATGCAGTGACACCTTAACTCTGCCTTATTATTCCTTCCTACCTAAAGCAGTTAAGCTATTACTGTGAAAGCACCCACCCAAATCTTGCTCTTTTCACTCATCAGAACAATATAGAAGCTTTCTTGGGAGAAACTCCCTACAGTTATTCAGGAATGAGCTGCAGAGGGGTAGGGAATGTGGGTGTAGCGCACCAGCTGCAGCATTGCTGCACAGGGAAGGACAGAGCTGAAGAGAGGTCCTGATTTCCATACTGAACTCCCTTGGGAAGCCCGGCTACCTCCTTCCTCTCCATGGGAGCTTCCTCTGTACATCAAAGAAAGCAGATCACAAGATTCCTGCATCCTCTTCTGGCACAGGATAGCACAGGGTGTATCCCTAGGGCCCCTGATCGTGCTCCTGGACACGGATGCGCTCCCTGGGGTCAGGACTGGGGGTGATAGGCAGCACATGGAGGGCAGGAGGCTGAAGCACTTACAGAGGGTTGCTTGAAACAGACCACAGCAACACACATTCACATTAAGGTCTGCATGAAAGAGGAGTGAGCCTTTTTCTGTGCAGCAGTCCATCACTATTGTGCTTAAAACCTATGGAGTACGAGGAGGAGAACTTGGGTTGCGGTCCCCTGTCCCACTCACTCCCACAATTAACAGCTGCAGCCTAAAAATGCATCCCTGCCAGCTAAAATACCAGGATTAGGGGGCTTTGTAATGCAATCACTGTGCTGGTGAGAGCACAGCAGGAGCCTCTGATAGCAGCAGAAAGCAGTGGTGCAGCACCCAGGCACTGGGGTGTTGCTGATGGCATCGGCTGCTACTGGCTTTACTGGTCTAACCCTGGTCAGCACTCGGGTAAATGGCACAAGCTCCATGTCCAGAGGGCTCATGTTGCAACCAGGGGTACATAGGAGGCTGGAAGAGGAGAAATGCTTTGCAGGATGGGGTCTGAGCATCACCAAGCCCTCCATGCAGTGAGGGATACCCTCCTGTCGCAGTAGCCAGGGCTCACCTCAGCCCTTGGAATGGGAAAGGAGACAGAACAGAGCTGACACAAGAACTAGCATACACAAGGAAGGTTTATTCTCATCACTAATACCTGGGAAGGAGTTTGGAGGAACAAACTGAAATCATCTCCAGACTAAGATGAAAAGCTGGTTTATTTTCCTGCCATAAATACAGCCGTAAAGAAAACTAAACCACAAGAGCTGCTCATACAGAAGCCCACAGGATTTCTCCATCTCTACCAGCGTGCAAAACCAGCTCTTCCCATTAAAGAGAAGAGGATATTCCTTCACTCTGGGCCTACAGCCAGAACCAAAGCCTACTAGAGCAGCCACTCGAAGGAAGGAAACAGAACACAACACCCAAACAAAACTACACCTCCTTCATAAAAAAGCATAAATCAGTTCTTGCAAGTGCTCTGCTCAGAGCATCATTCTTGCCCCACAGCATGGGGCTGCAGGGGAACAGGACCTCAAGACAGCAGCAATACACAAGTGAAAAGGTCACTGGACAGACAGGAAGGGGACATTCATTGCTGTGGGTGGTTGCAGAACAGCAGGTACCTGCAGATGGACACTGGCAGCAGCCCACCCATTGGGGAGCAGGCAGAGCCCTGCTGCAGCCTCACCAAGGGAATCAGCAGCTTTCTTCCTGCCACCACCTCTTCCAGCATAACACCCACTGGGACAAGAGCCATGAAGCCCAACACTGCTGGAAGCACATCTCTTCCTCAGGGCAGAGCCAATACTGGTAGAGGTAAGGCCGAGCTTGCCCTTTTGGCAGCTCAAAGGGCTTCCAAAGTAGCCCCCTTTGCTATGGCTGTACCTTCAAGTGCCCACACAACCACCCAGGTGATGGCAGGGGGCTTAGTTCAGGTTAGTGGTACCCTACAGCCCCAAAAAGCATGGCACAAAGGTGGGTGCTGGTACATCCAGCACTCAGGATGCTGCACCTTTTGGGCCTGTAGGACACAGAAGCAGCAAGGAACTGCTCCCCTCCAGCTTCAGCTGCACAAGGGGAGCCTGACCACTATAACAGGCAAAGGACACAGGGAACCAGAGACCAAACATGCTGCACACTGGCTCCCAGTGCCCAGGGGATGGGACTCACCTGCAGGTACTCAAGGTGTGGGCTGCATTCACCCAGGTTAGGTTCAGCAGAGCCTCCACAAGAGGCTTCTTACATCAACCCCCACCTCTGCTCAGGCACCTTTGATTCAGGTAGAAAATGCTTTTTTTCTTCATAAAGTGCAAGAACTTTGCCTCTTACTCACTAGTCAACTAGAAGCATCGCCACCCTGTCATGGGAGCAGCACGTGGGTGAGGAACACCCTCCATAGGGAAGCTCCCAACGCACCGAGTCATTGCTCCTTCAGCAGCAGCTCCGGCTCAGCTATGGCTCTGTAGAGCATGAAGCCCATCTCATCGATTTCCTCTTCCAGCAGCTCGCAGAAGAGGTTGATTTTGTGGTTGAAATAGGAAGGCAGGACCCCTTGCTCCAGGTAACCCACCAGCTCCTCCAGCACCTCCTGGAACCTCTCAGCAAGGCTTTCTTCTGCCCAGTCTGAACTGGTGGCACTGAGGTGAAGGATGGTGTGGGTCACGGGGCTGCCACTCAGTTTGTGCAGGCTGGGATGGCTCTTGCAGATGCCGTTGAGGATGCGGAGGCAGTGCTGCCGAGCCCCAGCATCACCAGCATCCAGCTCCTTCACCTTCGACACCTCTGCCTTGTAAAAGCTCTCAAGCCAGAGGTTCTCCACCAATCCTTCAGGAGGAGCAGCCAGAAGAACCTTGCCCTCCATTTCCACCACTGGGAAGAGGGTGATGCTCAGCTCGACCTGCTCATGTTTGACTTCCAGCTTCAGCTCCTGGGATGCCACAACCGGGTGGATGATGCTCCCCAGCAGGCTGCCTATTGCAGGCCAGTTGATGGAGGCCACCAGCAGCTTGTGGAGGGTCTCATTGAGCACGTTGGAGGAGAGGTACCGACCGACAATGAACCTGTCCCAGGGGCTGCACCCACGAGGGAAATACTCCAGATCAGTCCTCTTGATCATCCAATACAGGGGGTTCCTCACCACGGTGTCCTCCCCCGGGATGAGGCTCCAGAGCGCGGTGTCAAGGACCACAGGCAGCATGATGTGGATGTGATCAGCTGCCAGAGCCCCGAGGCCATCGAGCAGGGCACCGCTGAGGAAGAGGTTTCCAAAGGGCAGCTCCGGGCACTTGCTCCGCAGGAACCTCTGGAGCTGGGTGCAGATGCTCCTGGCCAGCTGCGGGGCGAGGGATGCTTCCACCTCCGGTACAGCCAGACGGCTGCTGTAGTGCGAGAGGAGCTTCTCCTGCAGCGTGAGGCAGCGCCGAGGGATGGATTCGACCTGAGGAGGCTCCAGAGGGGCAGAGCAGACCCTGGGCTCTGTGAGAAGGAGATGGGGCAGAAGGGAGGGAGAAGTCACGACCCTGAGCAGATACCTGCAACCAACAGCTTCTGCCATAGCCAAGGGGGAGGAGGCATAAACTGGGTGCCCAGCTTCCATCCCACCCCTCTGGGTATGAGGGTGGCCAAGATGTGCTTTTAACATCAGAGGACTTGGTGGTGACTTCTCAGCTAAGGCAGAGCCCAAATTAACCCCAAAACGCAGCAGTTTCCAGCCTCACACCCAGCTAGAGATTGATACAGCAAGCAAGGGGTTCACTGCCACTGTCCTTACAGCCTCAGTCTCACTAAGCCTGCTCCAGCCTGCCCTTATCCTCCAAACAACCCCGCTCCGGGTCTGGTATCTGCTTTCCCACTTGGAACAACACTTTGCAAGCAGAGCAGAACAAGGCAGCCTTTGTCTGCAGCAGCTCCCGATGGCACCTTCCTGTAGGCAGAGCTGACCCAGAAACCAGCACAGCTCCAGAGGAAACAAAGCCCCCACCACGCCGAGACACCGGGGATGCTATCGGAGATGCATTGCCTAAAATGGGGCTGTGGCTTGGGATCCTCCCAACAGGGCAGGCTCAGCTTTCCAGACACCCAGCTAAAAATAACACAGAGCTTCCATACCAGGGGCACAGGCAGCCCGGAGCACACCAAGGTGATCCCTCCTGACCACGGTGCGAGCCACACGCACTCCATGAGCCTCACCTGGTGCTGGCGGCAGGGCTGGGGAGAGCAGGGGCTCGCTGAGGTCTTCCCTCCTCTGCTTCTTGGTGGGTTTTGGTGCTGCTTTGATCAAGGCCAGGTCCTGCCAGCTCTCCTCCAGGGTCTTCTGCTCGGCTTTGGGATCGCCCTCATCGCGAGGGCTGGTGGCTCGGTCTATGAGCTGCAGGGAAGGACAGCACACGGGGATGAGCTATTGGCTTTGTACCACTTGCCTATTGTCACACCCTGAACTAAGGGGGACACCAGCCCCTTTAGTACGTGCACAGGGAGACACAGCCTCACAGGCAAAAACTGAGGGAATTTATTTAGGGAATATTTAGGGAATTACTTAATTTGGGGAATTACTTAATTTAGGGAACAACAAAGGAGCAGGTTTGCTTCCTATGGATTTCAACTGGAAAACAATCAGGTTTCCAAAGACGAATTGAACCCCAGGTGCCTCTCTGGATGGAATATATATCCCAAATGGGTGCTGCTCCAGGAAAACAGGGTGTCCACAGGGTGCCCTGCAGGATGGGCAGCTCCATTCCCACGGCATTCCACCATACTCAAGGCATTATCCAAGGAGTTTTGTAGCTGGGGAGCAAAGCACCTCTCCTCCCCATCCCTGAGCCCCAGCGATGCCCACATCACCCTCACCCTCTTGACGGCCAGCGTGGCGATGGCGAGCACAGCCGCCCCGGTGACCCCCAGCACCAGCCTGGCGTTGGCCAACAGCACGTCCAGGACACTGCCGAGCCCGTTGTCCTCCTGCCGCTTACTCCGCTGCCGCATGAAGTCACCCATGGCGACCCTATGGAGGGGGGGGTAAGGGAAGCAGTGAGGGCTCACCCAAACCGGGAACTGCCTCCCGGTGGGACACGGTACAGAAACGTAGGGAACGGGGAGAGGATTCCACCGGCCCCACGGAGCCCATCCCGCCGCTCACCTGCACTTCCCGCTGCCGGGAGGCCTGGGTGCGGCGGAGGAGCAAGGGTCACCGGGGAAGGGCCGCCCGCTCCTCACCCAGCCGCCCCGGGGGGGAACCAGCACCGCTGGGCAGGGGCCGAGGAGCGGCGGGAGGGACCGGACGGAGGCCCCCGAGGGCGGGCAGGGACCGGTGCGTCCGGAGCCCCGACGGGTCCGAGGGCAGCACCGGGCACCCCCGGGCTTCCCGGCCCCGGCCCTGCCCGCGCTCCGCGCGTGCCGGCGCGCCCTAAGAGCACCCCCCCCCCCCCCCC
>JBCJKH010055406.1:0-12429 GCA_039877255.1 Loriculus beryllinus | reverse complement strand
TCCGTAGGCTTAAAGCAAAATCCTCCACAAATACAAATTATGTAAATAGACAAACTCTAATACAATTTTATACAGAAACTTTAAAGTAATTTACTAAGAGCTTACTTTGTCATTTACTAAGAGCATTCAGAATTTAAATACTATTGTTAATTAACACAGTTATAGTGTGTATGCCATTGTCTGTATTATTGCAAGGATAGGAACCCTTCATTTTTAAGTAATCTACTTGCATACATCATTTGCAAGTGTGTACAGAAAACAAACTAATGCCTTTATTCAAACTGATGAGACATCCTTATTTTAAAATGTCCCACAAAGTTAAAATCCCATTCAAAACCCAGAAGAATATCAGATTTTTCAGACTGTCTCCTTTCACTGTCTTTGGAATTTCAACATTTAGTCAGTAGTCATGGCAGCCAGAATGAGTGATTGTAGTAGAATAAAGATGCAGTTACACATACTTGGCTTTAGGTTAAGTACATTAAATACATGTGGATGGCTCCAAATCCACCAATAAACATATGTAAAAAAGCTATCTATACGTACATTTTTATGCATAAACATATGTATAAACTAAATAATGAATGATTCTATGTGTCCGCTATTCAAACACTGTAAGGTGGGCTTTCTAGTCTACATGAAATAATTAGGTTGAAGAGTACCTTCCACAGCCCTCACAGCAGCATATTGTCTGTAAAATTTATTCTCCTGATAATTATGGTGTGAAAATAATTGCAGCAGGTTCTGCGCTCAGTGGAATGACTCAGCAAGCAAGG
Organism: Loriculus beryllinus; assembly: GCA_039877255.1. Classification (NCBI taxonomy): domain Eukaryota; kingdom Metazoa; phylum Chordata; class Aves; order Psittaciformes; family Psittacidae; genus Loriculus; species Loriculus beryllinus. The sequence continues at coordinate 11,653 of JBCJKH010055406.1, read as the reverse complement.
AATACATTTCATTACTGAAATGTAAAGATCAAGTCCAACCCTACTGTGAATTATAATTGCATTTATCCCATATAATGTAAACACAAGTGTCTACTTAGCTGATTGCCCTCAGTATTTTCTTTGCCTAAAGGAAGAAAATGAACCTTGCAATTGAATTTGCTTATTGTTTTCTCAGCCTTGAGTTGTGAGTAACTCATATTTTGGCCTTCATCAGTTCAAAGCACAATTTTTAGAATATTGGAAGATATCAGGATATCTGCACTTTGGAATGGCACAGGATATGTATTAATGAGGGCTGTGGTCACAAGCCCAATATGAATTATAAAAAAAAGTCACATTTTATATGTGACTTACTGTTCTGTTAAAGCCATGTGCATATCTGGTCCCAGAAAAATGACAAGGACCAGCCTGTTTGTGTATGAAAACTGGCACTGTAGTAATGTGTCTCTGTTCCCTTGATTGAGGTACACAACAGCTAAGACTCCCTGAATGATAAAAACAAAAAAATTTGGATTTTTTATCTGTTCTTTCTAAATTGCCTTCCTTGCTGAAGGATTTTGTGCTATTCGTTTGCTTGATGCTGCATTACTGTCTTGCTCTCAGAACACAGAATCAGCATCACAGAATAGTTTAGGTTGGAAAGGACCTTAAGATCATCTAGTTCCCACCCCTCCACTAAACCATGTCACCCAAGGTTCTGTCCAACCTGGCCTTGAACACTGCCAGGGATGGAGCATTCACCACTTCTTGGGCAGCCCATTCCAGTGCCTCACCACCCTCACAGTAAAGAACTTCTTCCTTATATGTAACATGAACTTTCCTTTAAACCCATTAGCCCTTGTCCTATTGTCCAACAGTCTCTGTTGATGAGTTCCTCCCAGCATCCTCGTAGATAGCCCTTTTCATATAGTGGAAGGCTGCTATGAGGTCTTCATGCATCCTTCTCTTCTCCAGGATGAACAAGCCCAGCTTGCTAAAAATTTGCTCTCTTGGGAAGCTCAGTCTGGCTCTTAGAACAGTTTTGACAGTGATCTCAGTCCAAAGACAGAGGATGGCATTTCATAATATGAAATTATACAAGTACAAATCCAGAAAGAATCTACTGTGTCCAGATGAAAAGAAACAGCAGCAGAACTCCTATTTCTATTGTGAAGACTGACAACATGCCAGGATTATATCATTACTCTCTTGGCATGATAATACATAGCTGCCATGGAACAAAAAGACATCCAATGACAGCAGGTGACATGTGGCCAGATGTTATAAGACCAGGAAGAGTTTGTTGAGCCTATATACAGGGATCAAGGTGATGCAAAATTAAGTCACTGGAAGCCTCTGAAGAGATCATTACAAAAAACTGAGTAAATGCCACTGTTCCAAACACATGTGACTGAAGGGGAGAATCAGAAAAATGAAAGACACTGGCACCCATCTCTGTCACACCCTGCTCTAGTAACCCAGTCTTATTGCACTAAAACAGAACCCATAGCATGATTCATACCTTGGGAAGATGCTGTTTGATCATAGTAGGCTTCATAACTAAACTGTTGCCATTTTATTTCATCATACTTGATTTGCATCCTCACTCTAGGGGCTGTTTCACCAGCCAGCACCAGTATTGCCAGCAGCACACTCAAGGAGACAGCCTGTGCCAATGGAGGTGTCACTCCAGAAACCAGGAGACCTGTGTTCTCCATTAAGCTTTCCTATAGAGAGGGTCTGTGACCTGAGGCAGGTTTTTTCAACTCTGAGTAATTTCTCCCCCAGCATTTCTTGCCTGTCTTTTATCATTTACATCATAAGCTTTTTGGCATGGGGTGTTGACATCCAACTTGTTTGCGCAGAAGGCAGTGCTCCATGTGTTCCCACCATGCAATAAGGTCACCTTAAGAGTTTACTGGGAGACAGCAGCCATCTCCTAGTCCCTGACTGCTGGGTGCTCAAGGGAGACTAGTGTGCTCAGCACAAGGACTCAAAATTGCACTTCTCACACCGTGCGTGGATCAGCACAAGTGTAGGCACACTGGTGTTGTGGTGACTGATACCTGCATGGCAGGGCTGGTGGCGGAAAGCAGGCTGCCTGCAGGATCTGTGCCTTCCAAGCTGTAACACAGTCCACCCCACACCGACAGGAACACTGAAGGACCACTTCCTTTGCAAGTCCTTCTCTGGTGCTGCAGTCACGAGGGTGGCCCCAGGACTAAGCACCACAGCTTTGCAGCCAGGAAACAGCATGGCTCCAGGGGCTCCTAAGCACTACACAGACACGTCTGGGGGAAGGATCACACCTCTGATGGTTGTCTGGCTGCGGGGAAGTCCTGAAGCAAACTCTAATAGCTGCTGTTATGGCAGGCTACTACAGGTGGTAGCCTCAGTCTCTGACACCCTGAGACCAGATAATCTGTGAACAGCAGAGCTGGGGTGGGTGTGTTAGGAGCGTCTCTAAGAAGCTTTTTGCTTCTCTGGCCTTTAAACATGGACATTAGCTTCCCTGAAAACACTGCTTTTAGCCTGCATGGAGACAGATTCTGGTTCAGTGCTGCTTACCAGGGGGCATCTTCAAAGCCATGTTAGTGGAAATTTTTGAGTGAAATACCTGGCTTTTTAAGCCATTTTTTATTGAACCTGTCTCAGAAATAAGAGTTTAATGGCTTTGTGTGCTGGTGAAAGGGTATGTCACAACCCTTCAGGTATACGATGAGAAGGAAATACTTTTCACACAGTGAGCACTAAATCATGGAGAGCAAATCTGCCCTTTCAGAAATTCCAGGGATTAAAGTTTTTATTTTTAAATACATTCATACAAGACTCTGAGTGATAGCTCAGGGGATAGGGATTTTTCTTGAGAACAGGAAAATTAATTATAGGATCAGACCCAGAATAATATGTGCAGAATGGTTGTTATTACTGTATCAATAGTCCTGAACTAAAACAGATTTTTTTCTGTAAGACATGACACAGCCAGGTTTGCTACAATACCAAAAGAGACTTTTTCCCATGTGCAGGTATGTACACAAAACCATCACCAGTTCTCAGTCAGGTGAGTCAAAGACTAACCCTACAGCCTACTCCCTTTTTCCATGCAGTTCACATTCAGGAAAACCTCTTTGGTTCACATCATCCCATAGCAGAATTTCCGTAGTCTTTAGTGCTTCCTTAGAATACAGGAGACAGCAGATAGCAGAACAGTTACTGAGTGGGACTGCCTTAAAGATCTGCAAACTGCAGGTGTTTGCACAACTTTCACAGTTAGGTGATGGTAGGAACTTATCTATGGCTGAGGTAGCCTCTTATGAAGGTAGGTGTAAGTCCAGCATCTTAAAAATCAGCATTCTGCCAAAGCATCTGAAGAGCAGGGATTAAACTTCTCACTGCAAAAAACTAAACAGCTGTTTTCAGTTAATCATTAGGAAATACAGGTGTATTAGCCATTGAGTTCATTCCTCACTTTTCATCCTCTCCGTTGTCTTCAAAGTCTGCTTTAGTAGCTCACATCTTTTCTTACATAAAAAACTCTATGGGAAGAAAGTTGGGAGAAAGAAGATAAGGTGTGGAGGTGAGGAACGAAATGTAGTGGGAGATGCCTTGAACAAATTGCAAAGGCAAAGCAGACCTTAAAGAAGGAGGACTTCTCCCTTTGGGAAAAAAATATCACTGCAATTTTTGTTTTCACCCTGGCTGAAGTTCCCTGAAGTTTAAATGGATTTCAGGAGGGTCACAGACCTCTGTATCAGCACTGGGCTACGTTCCCTTCCCCTCAGTCCTGAAGGACTGTTGGAACTGAACTGCCAGGGGCTTTCTCATGCTGATGTGATGCAGTGGTTCCTCAAAGGGATGGCTCAGATGGCAGAGTGCAGCATCTGGCTCTGCCACTGTTGCAGGCCAGTCTCTGCATAGGTGGAGGAGAAGCCTACCCCTAGCTTTCCTGTCTGTTCTTCCCATGCCTACCAGCATGCTGTGTGATGAAGCTGTCATGTCTCTGAGTTCATTGACAAGCTCTGGACATGCACATGTCTATATTCCTTCCACACTGGAAGAAAATGTGGGGTTTTTTTCTACAAACAGACAGTACAATCTGGCCCAAGTTTCTGTAAAAGTGACTATGGCAAGGCATCTGCATCACTGTTTTGAGTAACCATGACAAGATATTTTTTTATTATTATTAAAAAAAATCTTCCATTAAAATCTTATTTTGACAATGCAGTTGCATTAGCGTAACAAAACAGTCCCATTAACTCATGTCACAGGTGACTGTAACAGTCAGGGTTCAGTAAACGGGTTTTCTCATCGCTTCAGCAGTGAAAATTATGCAAGTGAAAATTATGCAAATAAAAATAATACAAATAATACATTTTCTGGACATAAGGTAGGAAATGCTAGAGTCACTGCTGGCAGAGGAAACTCGGTAATATCACAATTTCTATTCCCTGTTTTCTGTTTCTTGTTTCTTTTCATAGTACCAATTTACTCTATAGTCTAGATACTGAAATACCCAACATTTCAGGGACAGAGGACACAACCAAAACTCTGTACTCATCTCTATATTAAACTGCATTTAGTATATGAAGAGTGCAATTTTAAAGACTTAGCCACCAATGACTGGTCCCATCCGAGTGAAAGTACCGTGCCACATTTACCACCAGTGAAACAGCTGAGGCCTGTAGGGCATTAAAGACCCCATGCTCTGTAAGTACAAGTTAAAGCAACCTTATTTTCGTTGGGGAAACTGGAAAAGCACATCCACAAGGTAGTGAGGTGAACTCACACCAAATACTCTGTTGAGAAGTGTTTTGCTTTCAGAGAGACAGTAACAAAATAAGCCCCACCTCTGTGAACCAGCAAGATGATATGCCACTCATGACTGAACATGGATAAGATGTATTCACTGCAGGGGCTTTTGCTTTCATTTCCTCCATTACTGACAACTCTGTAAGCCTCTCAACATCCTTAGGTTTTCTGAAAACACAAAGGTTCACTGGCCTTAAAACAACCTAATTCATTTATCTCTTGGCACTAGACCAGTCACCTGGTCATCTTTCCATTGACTAAAATGAAAGCTTTCATGACTGCTGTGAACTAGCTGTCTTAAATGTTAGACCACAAACTCATACATCTCAGACAAGTGCTAAAAATTAAATGATATGTAGGGTCCCTATCATTTATGCCCCGTCTTGAGATTTAGTTCTCCCAGTCCCACATACAAGTCCCAGTACCAGTTCACCACTTTGCCAACACTTAGCATGCAGCTTTCTTCAAATACTCCACCAGCTATGGGGAACCAATTACAGTTACAATCACATAACACCATTTCATTTGACATAAAAGTATGCAGCACACTTCTGAAATGGTTTATTTAAAAATAAATAAAAATACTGGCCAGAAGATTGTGCCTGTTGGTGTTCACAAAATTATGTGGGTTTTCATGACTTAAATCATTGTCTTGACAGACCAAAAACTCTATCATCTCAAAGGAGCATTAACAAAGTGAAATTTTATGGCAAACTGCTTTGTCAATAACATTCATCAGAAATCAATGTAGAGGATGGGTGTAGTAAGTCTTCTCTACCTTGCAGTAAAGATGCTTTATCTAATCTTAATTCTTACTCCCTGCAGTTTCTTTCAAAGCAGAAAGCAAAGCAGAATGCCGCATGCCTGGCAGTATTCAAAGCCAGGCTGGATGGGGCTTTGAGCAACCTGGTCTAGTGGAAGGTGCCCCTGCCTGTGGCAGGGGGTTTGGAATTAGATGATATTTAAGGCTCATTCTAACTGAAACCATTCTATGATTCTGATTTCAGTTTAGGCTCAGAAATCTGGCTGTCTCACAGGTACCTGGCATGGGAACATGGGGCTGCTCATTTTGACCATGAGCAACATGCCAGTTTCTGTTTCCTTCCAGGTGTGCACAACTTCCAGAACTAGTTGGCTGGTAGGACTTGAGCCATCAAAAATCAGTAGCACTTCATTATATGTGGACTGGATTCAGGAAGGCAAAAGGAATCAATATATTTGTTTTCATCAGATATTAATTATAAGTAACATTTACACTTATGTCTCTTGCTTTCATGCGTTAAAAATAGTCTTGCTTATGAATAATGGTCTCTGCTGTGACACCACAATCTGTCCTAGCAGTGCTTTGCCAAGGAACAAAATATGACCCAAATTGCCAGTGGCCTGTCAGTCAGGACAAATTTTCACTTTACAGTGTAAAATGTAAAATATTCCTTATAGCTACCAGTTAATAGACGAAAACAGACAGGGTGGATTTACCAGTGTTTTTCCTAATCTTCCTATGTCTGCCAGCAACAAAAAATTGGTTGCTGACTTCTAATGGCAGACATGGCACTCTTCCTTACAAGCTTCACTCAATGTGCAAATGAGCTTCAGGACTGGCAATGGAGGAATTTTCTGTCTTTGTAGAGGAATATGGAATGTATCTGAATAAGCGTATTATTTGACATCAGGAGAGCACTTTCAAAGAGAATCATCAAACACCCCAGCTGACCATGCTTTGGCTGACACTGTAGAGCAATCCCCAAGGACACAAACTGATTTACTTGGTAGGTGATGAAACTGGAAGGTGTGCATTAGTGCGTTAACGCTATATCCGCTATGCTGCAGGCATTAATGGGACTGAACCGGTCTAAAGGAAAGGATCTCAAAATACATACAGCATGGGCATGGACTTCCTAACATTGTTTCCCTCTGGAGAGCCAGTCCTGCTGTCCTCCCCTGCTTGCTCATGCAGACATAGCACTGGCACCCTTAAAAGCGTGTGGAAGATCTTACCTAGACCAGCAAATAGAAAGCCCACAAAGAAAGAGCATGAAAATGTTCACCCAACACAGGGTGTAGTTTCACAGTTTCTAAACAGGGTTGTTAAAAATACTTTGAGAAAATAGCTTAAAACACTGATATTAAGGTGCATTTGGGACTCATTCAGAAAAAAACATGCGTTCTTGAGTTTCAAAGCTGTCTGACTTTCTTCTCTGAAGCTGTCAAAACTTTTGAGGGGATTAGATAATATTTCTAAGGCTTCCTCTGCAACTCTGAATATGAGGAATTTATTTAAAAAAATAGATGAGGTTCTGAAATAGTCGCAAAGCTTTAGAATTTAAAAAGACCTGTAAATACTAGGAAATTCACAACAAAACTGCGAGAATACTGAAATCCCTTCTGGCTTTAACAAAAATCAGTGTTCTGCTGTTGCCCAACGTTGAAGCTTTTAATGCATATAAATATTTAAATCTTGTTGCATATAACTAAGAGGATTCTGTTGCTATCTTTTATCAACATTGTTCTTTCATAGCAATTTTCCTATCAAAGCTTTTGTAGTATTACGATTGCCATCATTTACTTTACTTCATTTAACTTGCAGTTAACAGAATGATATGTCCCCACATGACTGCACAAGGAGCTATGTAATTAGCAAGCAAGTCGAAACACATTTGGAAAATAAACATTGTTGCAATCACTGCTTGTCTTCAAGGGTTTTCAAAAGCTCCGCTATAAGATAGATAATTTTTTGTGCCTACTTCAGTTAACACAAAAAGTCCTGTGCAGACTGCATTTGTGCAGCAGCTGTGCAGTTTGTGTTCTGGCCTAAGTGGGCTGCTTTTCTAATAGAAGAACATTTATTTCTGGGAGAATGGTCTTCTATGGCTGAAACTCTAACTCCCTGGGATTTTGGAAAGCACAGTTATCTCACTGTTCAACCTGTGTGACATGGGCCAGCCACTCTTTTCAAATCTCTAGCTGGGCTAACTTTAGTGCTTTGGATATTTTTAATGGTAGGTAGTTTAAGGAAAGGACAGCTGAGCAAAGCAGGGCTCCTGCTACTCGGTGCTACTAAATAAGCTGTTCTTTGCCTGGTCAGAGGGGAGAGGTTGTCACCATGCTGATGTTAGACCCCTGACGAGGTGTGTAGTTCTTCAGTTCCTTTGAGGCCCTCAGCTCTAAAGTCTCCAACAGGAAAAACAGTATTTGTCAACAGAGCAGGTATCTTGGTTCCCAGGGTTGCAGCAGCCTCCAGAACATTCTGTGAGTATTCAAGCCAAGTTCTAGCTATGGTTGAAGGATTTGCTAGGGCAAATGGAGAGTAAATCAATACCATGAAAAAAAGAAAATGCAACGCTTATAAAGCATGGAAAGTAATTCCTAATTCTGTCAGTGGCCAGAATGAAACAGGACAATGATTTCACCAGTGTGCTTTCAGTGCAGCTATTGTACTGAAAGGAAAGAGAACTGAGAATGTTCTTACCTTTCTCCAGCCATGTTTTGCAGATGGCAAGTTGGGACCTTTTTCTAATTGTTCTAAATGCTGTTAGAAAACAAGACAAACAATGTCAAGCAAAGATAAAAATAACAACAAATGCCGCAAAAGGCAGGGTTCCTTGGATGCTGCTTTGTATGGACATGTCTTTCTACGACATGTATAGGTATTCACTGTAGCAACTATTGAGCAGACCTTGTGCAAGAATGGTTAGCCTTCAGCACATGTCATCAGTGGCCATGTCTTTAACGCTCAACCCTGCATCCATGTTTTGTAGGTTTAGCAGCCTCCTGGGCAGCATGCTGACTCTCATATGCTCCCACTCCACTTCTACATCCTGGAAAGGATGTGCACTATTGGTAGGGTAGGCAGCTGGCTGGGCAAGCCCTCCTCAAAGGACAGGCTGGACAACCACACCTGAGTGCTTAGAATTATGCATGCGGGAAAATGCTTGTTAGATGGAGGCCTAAATGAACGTATAATTAGGCTTGGCTATTAACACACATCAGTTGGACATGATCATTTGGACTCTCTTTGGAGGGTTTTTGAGTTATTCCTTCAAGTTGGTACTTATGTTTCCAACCAAAAAACTTGTCAAGTCCAAGCTTCCTTGACAACCACAGTTCACAGAAAGCAAAATTTTCAGTATGCTCTTCACCAGAGCCAGCATTCACCAATGGTTTCCAAAAAGTTATATGTCCTTTAGGTGGGTTTTTTAGTGTCCATGATTAAAAGCCCCTATGCAAATTAATAAGATTAATCAACTGTCCACTGGCAGCTAGAAATCCATTCCTAAACTGACAGATCATTCAAATACCACCGTACTGAACAGCTCACAAAGTCTCTCAAGCCCTCATTAACTTCAGGGGTCTTTCTGAGCAGGAAAAATATTCAGAAAGCACAAAAGCATCTATGAGAAAAGCTGAATAACAATTCTATATGTATCCACAGTTTGAACATCAAAAGGCTGTCTGATTTTCTTCTAGTAGCATCAAGGATTAATTTAATCTGCTACATACAATACTTTCAGCTGCAGTTGTATTTTAAGCCATGTTGCATATGCTGGCAGCAAATGTGTGTATCTCTGTAGATATGATTTTGATAGTAGCAGGAATTTATGTGTGCCAAGAGGAATTTTGAAACAATCCCCTCCCTCAACACATATACTTTATCCAGTGTGGGCAGTGGCTAGGGTATTGCCCCAGGACCCAGGAGAGATGTCTGTAGTCTGGGGTCTGCCATTGACCTACCAGATACAAGACAATTTTCCTATGTACAAGCTGGGGTGATAGAAAAGGTGAATGCAGAGCCCTGTATGATGGTTAGGCATTGGTATCACCATTTCTAGATGCGCTCTTCCTCAGTCCAGGACTGGAGCCTGTAGGCATTACAAAGTTAATAAAAGTAACGCTGTAAAGGTCAATTCCAAGGGTGTTTGTTGCACCAGCTGAATATATGCTAGACCAGGAAGCAACATATTTTGGCCAGTAAGTAAGGAAGGAAGAATTTTTTTTCAAGTACTTAAGCATAATATGGATATTATGCAAAGGATTTGATAAATGTATCCTCATTTCTGGTTTTATTTTTAATTATCCGGATGACACTTTCATTTGTAACAGATAATGTCTTTAGCATCTGCCTATGGCAACACATGGGCAGTGTTTCAGAGCTGTTTTCAATTGAATTTGGATATGTCAGAGTTTTTGTAAGAGCATCATGTCTCTCCACCTGCCAGGAGAGAGTGGAGTCATGGCACTCTTCCAACGCTAAACACATTTCCTTGTAGCCAGATTCATTTTCTATAAAGCAGAGAGGGCTGTCTGCATTACACCCAAGGCTGAGGTCATGTAACAGATCAGAAGCAGTCTCCGTAGTACTGGGCATCTCATGTGTGATTTGACAAAGGCTCTATGTTCAGGAGAAATAGTTGAAAGTAAATATTCTAGAGAAATCTGCCAGGTGGAGGACAGAGCAGATTTGCTGGTCTCCAGCCAGTCATGCCAGGAGGAGCTGGGGAAGTGAAGTGTGCTAACAAGATCTCTCATTTCAGCTTACAAGGAAAAGATGAAGGAGCTGTCCATGCTTTCTCTGATCTGTTCCTGTTTTTACCCGGAACCTCGCAATATGAACATCTATAAATATGATGGTGAGTGTCTTTCTCTGGGAATCATCCTGCAGGTCAGATAATATTCTGGTGCTGGGCAATGACTCAGGTCATCATCCCAGTCCATAGTATTAGTCAGTGAATAATTTGCTGATCCAATCACTCATTTGCTAGTTTTGGCTATTACTATTTATTGATTGTGTATTGCCCATGATGCTGGCCACTGTTCCTCATAGCAACTCACTAAATTAATAAAGCTAGCTGTTCTTTTTCTACTCACTTTGAGAGTTACATCTCTTCATAGCTAGCATAATTCACAAGGAAACCAAGAAAAGATGAAAGCACACTTAAAAAATTAATCAGCTTGGACACTGCTCACAGGGGGTTTGAAATGACACAGAACCCCAATAAGCTTCCAAAACTGCTGTAAATTTTTATCTTTATGAGATTAAGGTGTAATTAAGCTATTAGGGATAAAATGGAATATATTCTCCCAAGATGAGTTTTCAGCCCATAATCTGCCATTGCATTTAAAACACCCAAGGCAAAGATGCTAAACCTTTTTTCTGTGCTTCTGGTCCTATACTAAAGTCTGTGCTGGTTCCTCCCTCACTATTGCTGAGAACAGAAGAGCTTACCATTTCTTATGTCATTGTGCAGACATGGAAGTGAAACAAATCAACAAACGTGCCTCGGGCCAGGCCTTTGAACTGATCCTAAAGCCGCCATCTCCGGTCTCAGAAGCACCACGAACTTTAGCTTCTCCAAAGAAGAAAGAACTCTCTCTTGAGGAGATCCAGAAAAAGCTGGAGGCTGCAGAGGAGAGGAGAAAGGTATCTTTCCATAAAAACAAAATGCTAGTAATTTTAGTGTATGGAATAAGAGCAAAGTTTCCTGTTTGTATGTTTTCCATTACCATTACTGACTCACAGTGGCATCCATGGACAAAAATTAACACGGTTAGAGAGACAAATGAGTTTATTTGCTTTCAGCATCTTGCAAACAAACCTCAATGGTTTTGATGCTTGGGAAGTATGCATCACAAAATACAGATAGCTTCAGACACAAGACCCCCTTGTGTTCAAATACACATGCTTGCTGTGTGAATGTAAGTAAGTGGCTCATTCAGAGCATCTGTAGTGGTTGCTGAAACCCAGTGCAATTCTTCTGGTGTCTGAGTTTAAGAGATGGACGTGCAATTCAAACAGCTACTGTCTGGGCTGACAGATCTTGACTCTATGTAGTGCCCATGGTAATTACTCACAAGGCCTACCTGAGGC
>JBCJKH010055405.1:0-14135 GCA_039877255.1 Loriculus beryllinus | reverse complement strand
GTGTCCCTGCCCATGGCAGGGGGGTTGGAACTGGATGATCTTAAGGTCCTTTCCAACCCGAACTATTCTATGATTCTGTTTACCATTTGAGATTCTGTCCTTTCCTCTCAGAGAATTGCCCTATGCCTAGCACACATCCAATAGCTGGTTATGTTGTCCTGGATTTTACCTCATTACTTCACCCTTGCTCTCTCCTTTCCTTAACTTGATGAAGTTCATTCAATACCCTTCCATCATACTGTAGAGAGCCATTAGGATAAAGTCGAGCACAGGGCACCACCATTGGAGGGATTCTCCCCAAAGAATTTTTGTTCTTCAGATAAACAGCCTCCAGGAATGTCCTTCCCATCCTCACTAGGCTCCTAGTGGAGCAGTGGCACTGCATCTTCTCCCAGGCATTGCAGGGACCAAAGCAGAGAGCCACAGAGCAGCTCTGTCAACTGGAAAATCTCTGAATCACCACCTTCCTTTCTGACTGGCAGAACCATTTTTAGCCACTGCAATACACGTGAGTACAGGGTGCCTGAATACTGTTTCACGAACTGCATGTTGCTATATAGTGTAGTTCAGGGTGCATGGAAATGGAGCCAGAAAGTCTGGTTAAGGAGGGAGGAGGTGCTCCAGATAGCAAACATTCAACATCTGGCAAGTATATCCTTCTAATGTCTCTGTGATTCCTGGGAGACTAACTGTTCTTCCTCCTTCCCATCTGTTTCATCAGATTAATTGGGCAGATTAGAGGTTAGGATCCTAATGGAGCCCCAATGCATCTTTAAGACATCCATTCTTTGCCATGCTCTCCAGAACTGTATTTCCCCAGTGCTCTGCAGCAGTCAGCTCAGTCATTTCAGTGAAGCGTTTTGCCTTTGGCCAGGGGATACTATTTGGAGAGTGAAGTCATTGATTTCAGTGAATAATTTCTCATCAAACAGAACATCAACAAAACTATAATCCACCCACCAGGGCGTCAGTCCTGCTCCTCCTCCTTCCCAGAGAAGTTCTGTGGTCCTCAGGACCGAACTTTCAGCTCCATCTTGACTTGCTCTTTTGTACCATCATGGAATGGTGTCGGTGGTTAGTGCATTTTAGGAACTTGCCCACTCTGCTGACATCTTCCCTTAAGAATGACTGAGTAAAGGCAGGGAATTTGGGAGCTAGCTTGGTTCTGCAGTTTGCAGGATGAGGGTTGTTGGGCCGTTTCAGTTTTTCTCCTGAGCAGATATAGCCGATGGCGGCAGACAACAAAAGCTTTTAAAGCAGCTGGTCCTTGAGGGAGGAGCTGGTGCTGAGTCCTTGCAGTGCAGAAATGGTGGGTGCCTTCAGACATCTCACAGCCTTTTGAAGCTCTTCATTGCAGGGTGTCTAGCTTTCCTTCAAATGTGGATCTGAACCTACCACAGGCATAATAAAGAGTGTGCAGTGAGAGGTGCCCTGTAATAGCTGGCCTCTGGCACTTGGGTAGGTGGGAGCAAGCCACTTGGATCACTTCATGTTTAAAAAGAATTTATAAAAAGTCTTCCCAGAAAAAACAAAAACCAAAAAACAACAAAACCACATGGAAATAGCTCCTGAAAAAGAGCCTGTTTGTGTTTGACTTTGAGATTTGATGCCAAACTCTTTCATTCCACCCAAACCACAGCAAGTCCAATCTATAAAATGACATTCCAAAAATGGCAACAACAGAGAGCTGCAACCTCTCCCCTACTTGGAAGTGTCCAACAGAGATGGCTCCAGCAGGGTGGAGATGGGAGCTGAAGATTGATTTGGGAGAGCATTAGCCAGTTTTATGAACGTGTGCAGGAGGTAGAGTTTTGTGTTTCTTTCACTCTCTGTAACCACAGTTCATTGCCATCCCTTGCCTGAGCAATACAACAAGCAAGGCTGCTAGTCCTCTGGAGCATTTCAGCTGGGTGGAGCCCATTCCCATAGCTCTGTGCTCAGCCTTGCTGAGTACTGAAGTGCTTGGCTCAGGACAAAAAAGCATGAGGAAAGAATCTGTTTCCTTATGTCTGCCCTTCCAGATCAGTGACAGGTCTGCCTGGTAGCAGCCTTGAGCACACTTCAGTAACCAGAGTACAGTTTGTGTCTCCCTGAGCCTTTATACAAGCACGAACTCCTGAATTTGCTCCTTCATCAAACTTCCTTTCCCTGATGAAGATGCTCTCTGCTCCTGGTGAAACATTTCCATATGGATCTGTCTTTGCTTCTGGTTCTAGTGGCCAGGAATGGTTATTATTAGCTCACTCATGGAGCAGCTCTTCACATCCTCTAATTTGCTGTTGGTGCTGTGAAGGTCCCTCTATGGCAGAGCAGCATGCCCAGCATAGACACTAGGGCTTGGATAGTTGGCCAGATTTCACAACCACTCACTGCTTTATCTCTCCAAGCTTGCTGTAAAACCTTCCCACCCTGCTAGCTGTACCAAGTGCTGAATCACTTCTTTGGGTGGCCAAATTGAAGTTGTGAGGAAAGAAACTTCTGGCAGAAGAGCAGAGCAGACATTAATGGAAACACTTAAACTTTCCTCCCCCCCTCCACCACCCCTGAAAAATAGCTGGTGATATTTACAAGGCAACATTTAACAGTCTTTGACAGAACAGTAGGACTTGAGTAGTGGGGCAGGAGGTGGCCAAGTCAGTATTATATGGCTATTGTTTAGTAGAAAAGGGTATTGCTTGCAGATCTTTGGCTCTGGAGAAGAAGAAACCATTGGCAGGAGAAGAATCTATTTAAGGCATATGTCTTCTGATGGCTGTTTGAGTTCAGCCATGACCTGCATTTCTGGCTTGACTTTTGCTTTGAATTGCTTTGGGTATTCATTACTCCGTGCTTCCTATTTTGTCTACACCTGTGTAGCTAATCCTTTTCCTTGAATTTACCCAATAGCCAGAGATAATCCCAGTTTGAGAGTGACTGAGAAACAACAGTTTACGTATAATGTATGTTTTATCCTAGTTGATTTACACATGAACTGTCACACTGTCCCTCGTTAAATACACCACTATGAGATGATAACAGTCTCTTTAAATATTACATAGGGTTAAATAACTTTTTTATTTTCTTTCTGCTTTTGGCAAATGTTCCATTGTTTGGCTGGTCTTCTCTGTGGAAGAGCTGGCTGGGGTGTGGGACAGCTCTGAGTGCCACCTGCTGGACACCGGCTTCCTCCCATCCCCACCATGGGCCAGATCTGGAGGTGATGCAAATGGTGATGTCAGCTTAAGTGTCCGAAGCCATGAACCACAGTCTAGAGCAGGAAAAACATGAGAATTAAAAAGGAATTGAAGTTAATACTTTTAATGCCTTCACCATATCAGGACCATTTCCTTACACTTCTTGATGGAAGTACCATCGCTGCTCACGTCTCCTGCACTGGTCCTCTTGTTCTCTTTCCAAGGGATGCATTTTTGCTACAAAGACTTTACAGAATCATCGAGTGATTTGAGTTGGAAGGCACCTTAAAGCTTGTCCAGTTCCAACCCCTGCCAGGGGAAGGAACCCCTTCCACTGGAGCAGCTTGCTCCAAGCCCCTGTGTCCAACCTGGCCTTGAACACTGCCAGGGATGGGGCAGCCACAGCTTTTCTGGGCACCCTGTGCCAGCGCCTCAGCACCCTCACAGCGAAGAGCTTCTGCCTAAGAGCTCATCTCAGTCTCCCCTCTGTCAGTTTAAAACCATTACCCCTTGTTCACTCACTACATGCCCTTGTAAAAAGCCCCTCTCCAGGACAAAGTCGTGAAAGGATCAAAGTCTTAGTGAGCTAAAGGTCAGAGCAGCTTCTCCAATGTCCCAGTGCCAGCAAGGGTTAGAAAGAAAGAAGCTGGTCCCTAAACAGGGGCTGCAGCTGAGGCAGTGTCCCTGGTCAGCAGACAGAAGGCTTTGAAGAGCCTTGCCAAAGTGGCAACCTTTGGCAGCCTCTTGCAGTTTCCCTTAGTGCAACAGGAGAAGTTTGAGAGTGAGTTGGATTTATGGAGCTTGCTTGTGCTCACTGCCAGCAGCCTGGATAAGGAAGGTAATGGCAGAAGTGTGTGAGGAATGAGGCTTACGTTGCCTGACATGTGCATTCAGTGCTCCTGAACTTTACAATAAGATTAGCTGTTGTAAATGTGTGTGTTTTACTAAGAGAAAAGGATTGGTTTACCATACAGAGTAAACTCAGGATCTGAATGACCTTGCTGAGTGTTTACCCCCATGTATCTTCATTCACAGGTACCTGCATTCAGAGCGGAAGTTACCTGAAGGTATGTGACATTGCTTCATGCCTGTAGGTTCTTGGGTGTGTAGTCCTTTACATGAATGTTCTGTCCAGGCTTTCATCTGCCTAACTCACATCTATTTGCAATGCAAATGAAACCTATATCTGAACTCTTCCTTGCCCTTTTATCTGCCTGCAGTTTTTCACCAGCTCAGGCTTTTCTGCAATCACTTTTCCATCCTTTGGGGTTGTCCTGTCCCTGCCTCTTGTCTTGCATGCTCATGAGTGCTGTTTCCAGGTCTCTCAGCTCAGGCCCATGGAGGCTCTTGTGTATGTTTATTACAAGGGCCTGAGAAATCATTACCAGTTCAGCCCAAAATGGTTGCACGTACCAAGCGAAGCTACCATCAAAATGTAGTCAGTATGAGAAAGGTACCTGAGGTCTTCATTGGCACAAATTGTTGGAATAGTTTTTCCCATGTGTAAACCAGCAAGTATCTCTGAGAAGCTGCACAAGTAGCAAAAAGAATCAAAGTACAGAAGAAGGTTGCTCCTGTCCCCCTTTTCTAGCTGCTGTCTCTGAGCAGATCTGCAGCCCTTATCTCTGGCAAACAGTGCCTGACTCAGGGACAAATTTGTAGAACTAGTTTAGGCACAAAGCTGGCAGCTGTTTGGACAGCATAGGAAGGTGGCTCAACCAGGCCCACCCAGTCAACCTCCTGCTCCCTCAGCAGTCATCCAGGCTGTGATTCTTTACTGCTAATTCCTGAATCATAGGATTTGAATGTGCCACAGCAAATCAGTTTTAATGCCCTGCCAGCAGCAAGTTGCACACTCAGGTTTGATGGAGAAAGTGTAAGCCAGATGGCAGAATGCCCTTTAACTGGGTTCTGACTCCAGCCTCTTCAATTCTTGCCATCTATGAAAGAAAAGTATTAATGTCACCTTCTTTCCTAGGACCTTTCCTTTATTCAGCTTTGGGATGCAGGAAAGAGCTCTGTGTGTGCTGTGTGCAGCACAGTGAAAGAACAAGGAACTGCAATGGCAGATGACACTGCTAGATGTCAGGCCTTGTCTAGACTGAACCACCTTCATATGCTGTTCATGCAGGTTTGTTAGATAAACTGTGGTCCTGAATATGGGCTGCGCCTCAAATTGGTTTATAGACATTTCCCTTTCTCTAGCAGCATCAAGAGACTCCTGAAGCTATGTGAAAGCTTAGCTGCTCTGATTACATCACATCTGACATGACCTACAAACGCCAAAGGAACGGGGAGCTCCCATGCTGCTGCTTACACTAAGCCTTTCCAAATATAGTTCCAGTCTCATTGAAATTCCCAGTATTTATAATTCGATCTGACAGGCATGCAGGGCTGTGCATCCAAGGGGTTTAATGAAACAAGAGTGATGCTGGAATTGAGGCTGCTTGGGTAGAGCTGAAAGCTGTGTTTAGGCTGTGGAAATGTGCTGCTCTCCTGTTAGGAAGGGAGAATTGTTTGTGGGTGAGCTTGTGTAAGCCCACGTGATCAGGGAATCCACAAAAAGTCTCCCTGCAAATGCAAAAGCCAGCTAAGCCTTGCACTGCCTCAGTGATATGCAAATGAGCACCCTAAATATCCTGCTTTGCTTTCTAATGCCTTTAGCCAGCCTAAACACAACAGGCTTTTTATAATCTGTAATCAAGTTCTCCAGCCCAGGCACAAGCACAGAGGCTTGTTTTAAGATGCTGAACAGCTGCTGATGTGCATCCACCGCTGCTACTGGCCCCAACCAGCTACAACCAGTGCTCTTACAAAAGAATAGGTGTGTTAACGTCTGTCAGGAGCAGGGCAGGCTTTTAGCACCCACAGATCTGCTACTGATCTTCTCATTCTAGGCATGCTTGCTTCATAAGTGATTTGGAAGTAGAAAACCAAGCTGAACAGGCTGCAGGCTCTGTGCTCTTCTATTCTGGGCCTAATCCACTAGCTATATTGATCTTGCCCTTTCTGCCAACCTAGAGAGGTTGTATTACACTGTTAATCCCATCCTGCCCAGGTCACAGTAACAACAGGCTCTGAGAAGCTTCACCTGCTGGTGTCACAGGACTAGACTCATCAATGGCAGCACTTCTCTTACCCTGCCTGGCAGGGAGCAGCCTGCTTCTCTGAGCCCTTTTCCATCTCTCCCTGGACTGTACATTCCTTCCTTGCTTCATTTCATCTCACGTTCCCATGTGGAGCAGCCTTTCAGCATGTGGAGATCCTTGTCATATCACTGACACAGAACACTCTTACAGTGCCCTTCATTTTGTGAGGCTGGAATGTTATTGCTTCACCTGAGCTGACTGATGGGGCTCAGGAGGTCAGGCTGAACCATGAAATCACCTGCAGTTGTTTTGAGCCATTATAGCTGAGCCAGGCTCCATTAACAATTGCCCCATGCTTGCTCTAGCTGTGTCCTCTCCAGTAAGCACTAAAAAGCAAACAGGTGGCTAGTGGGAATGCTGACTGCAAGAGGAAGGGATCCGTACCTATTCCGCTTCTGTGCCGTAGTGTAGTACCTCGATAATTCTTCTCTCTGAAACTGCCCACCAACATACTGGGCCTGCTGAGCAGCCCAGGGGATCTCTGCAGAGGAGAGATCTCTGCTCCTAGCACATCACAAGGTTGCTTCTGAGTTTTCTACTCGGGAATAAGAAACATCCTTAGTAGGAGTAATAGAACTGTCTGGGCACTTTGTGTGCAACTGCAACACTTGTCACTGCAGAGCATCTCTGCAATAGAAGATGAAACCTTAGGGCAGCCAAACAGCAACTGCTCATCTGTCACTTGTAAAGGTGGACCATGAGGGAGATGAGGGCTCAGGCGCACAGTCAGGAAGTGGCACAGGCCATGCTAGTCACACAGCTGCCAGCATTCCTGCACGGGCATGCAGGACAGACTCCAGGGAGCTTGGCAGAGCCATTGATCCTTCCAGATGGCACAGCACAGCTGCTGCTCTGCGGGGACGGGCACCATGACCTTGCGAGGGTTGGATGGCTGACCTGCAGTAGGGCACGATACTGACGTGGGTAAGACAGGAGGGTCTTCAACGTAGAGGGATGCCAAAAGTGATCTCAGCCTGATCCCAGCCTAGGCAAGGGAAGCGGCTGTGGGTCCCGGCTGCCCCTGCTGCTGGCGGACACCGCCATCTCCCGGCAGCTCCTGGCAGGCCGGACCTGCAGCATTTTCCTTCTGCTGCCTGGCACAGCAGTGTCGTGCCAGAGTTTGGCCAGATGGAAGTGCCAGAGATGTTTGCTTCTGCCCCTGCCCTGGACAATCTTTTCCCTTAGCAGGACACAAGTCCTGCCTATGTATTAGGGCCAAGAGGCGTCTGAGCACCACCAGTTTGCTTTGTGCTCCGGACATAACAGCTTTAGCAGTGTTAGATGCGAGCACAGCAATTAGCTTGTGAGTTCAAAGGGCTCTTTGAAACAGAAAAGGAAATTCCACCCAGTACGATCTTTATACGTTACCTTCATCTGCTTAATCACAAACATTGAACAGTGAGTTCTGGAGCTCTGCTAAAGTGTAACAGCCTAAGTTAGTATTTGATACAGCCATTCCTGAATCTTGTGGGTATTTTTTCTGTAGCTAAGAATTGGAGTAAAAAGAGGAATTTTTTCTTTCTTTTCTTTCTTTTTTTTTTTTTTTTTTTTTGGTAGCTGAACCAGAAACTGCTGTTTGAAATTTCCATGATTTGATAAGTGCCAGTACTCAGAGTCAGCTCTGCTTTTCCTTCGAGTCTAACTCCATAGGAATAACTGAAATTATAAGCAAAAAAAAACCCAAACAAACAAAACCCTAAAAACCCCAAACCAACCAAAACCCTCTGGTATTCAAAGCTAATGTTGTTTTCTACAGACCACATACACAGCAAGATCCAGTACAAATGGTCATAGATGTGCACTGGACACATAGAAATCCTGCTTCCCTTTTGCACAGAAAGGATCCTCATGGCCAGCAGTACAGGGCAGGCTGCAGAGACCTGCTGAGCCTGCAGAGATGGACATCTTACAACAATACTGTTGTTTTGAAGTATTTATCCTCTTTTTGTGTCTAGGGTGCCGTGTGCTTGTGCTGGAATCAGTCAGTATCTTCCGGAAGTACATCTCCATCCTGGATGTACCCATTTCCTACCTCCTGCCCAGTGATGCACTCTTCATACTCACAGAGGAGGAGACTGAACAAGCCAAGGTGAGATGTGTTATCTGTTTCACACAGGTATCTCACACATTTAATGCACAGTCCCATATATCGGAATCTGATTAGCTCCCCTTCCGTAGCATTAAAGTATTTGCCCAGCAGACAGTCCTGTTAATCCACAAATGACAGAACTTTCCTGCTTTTGAGGCTGCTAAAAGATAGAGTTACATACGGAAACTGCTCTGATAAAAGCAGCGTTCCTCCCTTGTGGCTTTTGTTTCTGACATGTGACCTTTCTAAGCTGTGTACTATAAATAGATTAAGTTTCAGCTGGCAATGTGTGATCGGAAGCAGCATGCAAAATGTTCTCAGATGCACACCTATCGGGTTTCTGATCCTCCAGCATGTGAACACCCAGACATGAGATTACATAGGGAGGAGGAGTTATATGTGACAAAGGAGCTGTCACAGCACCAACCTGCAGCTGATAATGTCCTTTCTAGCAGGACCCCTCTGAACACTAGGCAGCATCACACCAGCGACATAGGGGTGGACAGGGCTCTCCCCACTCTTTAACCCCATAAAGAAGACAGCCTTCTACCTCCTGCTACTCCTTATCTACTACTTTCTGAGCACAGGCTGCCCTATAAGCTGGCAGTGAACCTCACAGGAGGCCTAGGAAACTGCCTTCGTGTTAGGTCTGGAAAGTTCTTGTAATGCTTTCTCAACCATTCTTTCTTCTAGAGAGCAATGAGGTGTCATCGCAGCCAGCTCCTTTGGTTTCGCCACATCTATATGCTCTTCTCACGTTATATGGTGACCAATTCACTGCGCCTTCTGTAACAGGGACAACTTCAGGAGTAAAAGAATGAGTGAAAAAAAGAGCGAGCCAGACCCAGGACTAAAGCAAGCTCACCTGTGATGTGCTGAAGAGGATGGGATTCTCTTTGTGTAGCATTCATTCAGACTACAAAAAACAGACTGTGTAAACTTCCTTCTGAATAGCTTGTTGCCTGATACATTGAGATGAACAGGGTTTAACAGCTGCTCACTGTCGAAGCTTAAATAGAGTAAGAAATTCAGACTAACCTAATACAGGAGTATCCTACGTTAGAGAAGATATGGCACAAACTATTATTCCCCAGGAGGATACAGCTGTGAGGACTGCTTGGCAACAGTTTCTTTGTGCTTTTGTAAAATCCAGGTATAGGAGTAACTTTTCAAAGGCCATGCGATTTCCAGAGATTAAACTAGAACCACCAGACCTGTCTTATTCAGACTAAACTTTAAAAAGCCAAAGCTTATTAATAAAACATCAGAAATCACACAAATTTCTCCAGTTGCAGTGATCTTTGCTGTTAATGCTGCTTCTTTTGTACACATTGTGTTGCAGGCTCCACCTTTGCAGTGTCCCTCATGCCACATGGGCATTTCTTGCTTTAGAATATGGGGCTCACAGTCAACTCACAAGAGTCTCAATGGACCTAAGAATGAGGTGCAAGAGTAACTGTAACTAAGTCTTTTATAGAACAGAGATAAAAATTGCAAGAGATGTTTCAAAAGCTGTTCTACTTACATAAGAGAGAAGTGCAGGAGTTATGAGATTCTCTGCCTTTATGTTAAAGGTAAGTGAAACAGCTTTTGGTGGTTTTGTTTCTTAGCCTGCTAGTGATTTGGGTTTACGTGGGGTCATTGTGGAGCAAAGTCAGCACTACTCAACATTTCTGTAGGCCTTTGCACTCATTCATGTGGGCTCATGTCTGCAGGAAGCATCTTTCCTGTATCTACACACCTTGTCATTGCATAGTCAAGATCACAGCCCAAATGGCCAGATCCTGATCTGCTGCTGTGAGCACATCCTCCTCCTGAGATAACAGACGGGTTCTTGGTTGTACTGAAGTACATGCCCATTGTATGACAGTGTTGAACTGTTCCCTGGCCATGAGTCAGTGCCTAAGCACATGCCTAATCAGCCTTAAGACCATGAGTAAGTCCAAGCTTAGGCAAAACAGTGCTTAATCACATGAATAACTTCAGTGGCCTCTCTCTTGCATACAGCTAGGTTACCTGTGTGATGCTTTACTGAACTTGAGCTTTCTACATCTTTCAAATCCCTTTTAGGTGCATGGTCAATTCATTAAAGTCAAGGGAGAAAAGTCAGTGTATGTTAGCATTATGTCCTAAGCAAGAGATTACCTTACATAGGATGTTTTCATCAGGCAGACTTGAAACACAGGAAAGATCCATACAAGCAAATATTAGATTTTTTTCATTGTCTTTTTGTAGTCTATTTATTATGATTTAAACTTCAGCACAGCTAAGGACAAAGTACCAAAATAGCAGCCCGGGGGTTTATGGAAAGAAAGTAGTTTGAAAATTGAAAGTCACAACTGAATGGGACAGGCAGCATAGAAAGATTTATTTGAGAAACAGAGAACAGAAAACAAGAATGCAGAGACTGATTTTGCCTCACCCTGGAAAGCCCAGGCTACAGTTCCACAGCAGTGCTCCAACATCAGCTGCTTGGAAGAGTGTGTCAGGGTTTTGACATGTCTCTGATGGTCTTGTGTTCCTTCACAGCCTTCTCCCATTCCTTGCCATTGATATCCTCTGTGACAATGGTCTGCACGGTGCCCTCATCCAGACAATGGGGAGCTATTCCTGAAGAAAGACAGAGTACATAGAAACTTGCGTCCACATCCTGTGTGGGAGATGCCTGCACTGCTCTGGATGGGGCTTCTCAGGGAATGCTAAATGCTCAGTCCAGCTATTGCTGTACATCTGAGGAGCCTAGATGGGAAGGAGCCCACACAGCAATAGGTAAGACTTATGGAGGAGCTACAGGTTCAGACCGCAGTTCCACATGCTAGTACTTCAGGAACAAACTCTTAAGACACATGCTGCTCACTGCTGTCATGTTAGCATCCAATGGAGTCTTTACCCAGGGTTTGCTTGATGGTTAAATTTGGTTACCACAACTTTCTACCTACCATAACCATCTGGATTAGAACGAGGAGTATAAAAGCTCTGTACACCACAGGTCTTGCAGAATGTGTGCTGGGCACTATGGGTGTTGAAGGTGTATGTTGTCAAATTATCGGCACCCTGAGCAAATGAAAAGCAGTATAAGTGTTCCAGACAAGCAAAGGTATTAATTTCTTTCTATGGGTCTGTAGCTAAGAAATGTAAAATCTAAAATATCAACTTTGTGTCTTGAGATGAGTTCTATACTCATGCTCCTTTCCTGAAGCCCTGTGTATATACACATGTCCATAACAGTCAAATCTGAGAACTGCAAGAGCTGTGAAATCAGCTCACTAAGATGCACACACCCACACCAGGCAGCATAAATTCAGCTGTTTCCCCCAATCAGCCATAGACAAACTTAGGATAGAAAACTGGCTGTCACTTGCATCTTTGATGATGACACTGGCTTATCCTGCTCATATTCACAGACATGCTCTTTCTGCATTCTTACTCTACCTTCAGCAGCTTGAAGCGTGACGCTGGGACAATGAAGTGTCTGTTCTGTTTCTTTGTGCAAATGCTGCAACTGTAAAGGAAGAAAGAGATCTTTCTAGAAGCAGTGGACAAGTTGTGGACTGCAGTCAGATCTATCACAGACCTCTGGACAACAGAAATTCCACCAACAGCTAAAATGGCTCCTGGAATCATTACAGAGGTAAGCAGCAACAGTGGATTTGTGGTATCAGTAGTGTTTGGCTAAACGCACACACTTTGACCCTACATGGGCACACCAACAAGGTGTTCCCTTACACCAAATATCAGATGCCATTTTTGATTCACATACACAATTTCAATAGCATACCAAGGCTCTAGGCCTTGTCTCTAGGCCTGAGAAACCCCTTTAATCTTTCAGAGCAGACTTGGCCGGTTTTGCCAGCATGAATTATCTTGCAGACAAGAAAGAAAGGGTCAGAAGTTTACCCGTGCGTTAGAAGCAAACTACCTGCAGGCAAAGAGGGATTACTACTGAGATCAAACCGTGTTGTAGTTTGAGGCACATGTGGTCAGAGATGTCATGTTAATGTTAAAACAGGATTGATGTGCTCTGAGCACACTTGCACTTGGAGGAAACATAATGCAGGCAGCTAAGTCCCTGTATTTGTAGATCTCTCTCGAGCAGTGATCAGGGCTGTGAGACCAGAACTGCCCAAAGAGGTAGCACCTGATCCCATATTGGATCAGGACATAATCAGGGTATACCCTACAGGAACAGCTCAGAGCAGTTGTGTCATCTTCTAGCTGTAAGGTGTTGACTGGAAAAGCATATGAGCTTATATTCATCCATGAGAATAGGGAGCACATAAAACACTCACTTGCAGTTGAAAACATGCAGATCTGCTGAAGCCCAGACCTCAAAGCGGACTGCTCCACAGTGACAGCCTCCGGTGTGCTTGACCAAACCTCGGTATTCACTGGAGAGGGAAACAACAGAGATGTTTTAGGGGTTTTGTCAAAGAAAACAGTAAGGTTTATGCTACATGATTCAATTCAGCTTTGAGCAATTGCAGAACACCAGAAAGCATATCCACTCCCATGTGTTTTAATACATGACAATGACTTCGGTCCTCTGTGGCAATGGCTCTTCTGGTTTAATTAAAATAGTGCAAAGGACAGAAGAGCAGTAGTTCAAGGAAAGTGCACTCCACATGCAATACAACATGTGTGCTGTCCTGCCAGAGACCAGGGCAAAATGCTGACCCAGAGTTTGTGCAAAACTACCACAAGGAACTGAATCTTCCCACAATTATGCCACAAGTGCTCCAGCACTACTAAAATTCCTTCATTTAAAATCTGGGAAAACCAGAGATTCTACATAGTATCTGAAATGCATTTTGTTGGGTACTGTAATTGCAGCGGAACTTCACGGTCATAGACTTTCCAAGCTTGTGCTTTCCGCTTTCCCCCAGCTGCCTCCCTCGCCCTTGGGCAGCGCCGCCAGCCCAACTCCAGCGCAAAATGAGAGTGAAAAACCTTTTCCTTTCGGATTTTCACTCCCCCGGCCCATTACTGATTACAGCTCAGAGGCGCTGGGTTGAGCTCTGGAAGGAGCGAGCACAGAAAGGGGTGGAGATGTAGCAGCTGAGCCTCCACATCCCGCGCGGGGTGCCCCCGATGGCATTTTTGATGGGAGAGCCCAAAACCACAGGGAGCTTTAGCAGAAACCGCCGCTTTCTCCGCGGTGCTTGCTCCCCCCCCCCATCACACACAACCACCCCCCACTCTCTGCAGCTCTCCAGATGCCGTGTTTAGTGCTGTGCTGCCGGGAGGTCAGCGATGTGGCGGGGCAGTGACCGTACTCACAAGGCATCCAGCAGCAGCCGCGCCGCCTCCTCGCAGCTCAGCCGGTGCCGCTCCTGAAACGCGGCCCAGCGCCCGCGCTGTTCCCCGAGATCGAAGTCTCCGGGCGCGGGGGGCTGTTCCTGCGGCCCCGGACCGGCCGGGGCACTGACCGCCGCCTTCCCGCGGCCGCTGCGGGCCGAGCCCGCGGAGGGGCTGGCGGCGGCGCTGCCCCGCCGGGGCCGCCGAGCGCTGGCCGCCCTGAGCCGCCCCATGCGCTGCAGAGACGGGGTGCGCCGCCCCCGCTAGGGGGCGCCGCAACGCCTCGCAGCGTGACCGGGAGGGGAACCGGGAAGAGAGACTTTGACGTGGCGGAGGGGAGACTGAGCTGAGCTCTTAGGCAGAAGCTCTTCCCTGTGAGGGTGCTGAGGCGCTGGCACAGGTGCCCAGAGAAGCTGTGGCTGCCCCATC
>JBCJKH010055404.1:405-47058 GCA_039877255.1 Loriculus beryllinus | reverse complement strand
TGGCCTTGAACACTGCCAGGGATGGAGCACTCACAACTTCCCTGGGCAACCCATTCCAGTGCCTCACCACCCTTACAATAAAGAACTTCTTATATCAAACCTAAACTTCCTCTGTTTAAGTTTTAACCCCTTACCAGATGTTTGATTGAAAATGAGGTGTGTAAATGCAATGTAATGTATGTAATGATCTTTTTGCCTAGATGACTTACATTATCAGTACTTAACTGCAGACATCAAGGTCTCCTTAGACCTAGATCTGTGTTAATCATTTCATGTTCACTATCTCATGCCTGTTCAAAGCTTTACACATACAAAGAGGAAAGCCTTTGCAACTTCAGCTAAGGGCTTTATATTTTATATGATTTCTAGCACTGGGAAATATTTTTTTATGTCCCTCTGGCATTGAATTAAAATTAGAATCATTGCACTGCTTGGAACACACATTCTAAATTTGTCTTTGAAGCATTTCCTCAGCACACTAAAAAATAGAACTTACTACCTACCGTAGCACAATCACATTGTCCAGTGATCCTACTGTGATATCACGGAGACCATCATTAGTGAAATCAAAGCCACCATCAATGGATTGTCCAAAATACTGGAGTCCTGAAGAGATTTCAGAGGCTTTTACTCTCTAAAAGGGGGAAACATAAACAAATATAAGTCATGAACTCTCTCCTGGCCTTGGGAAAATACACTTCTTTTCAGGAGGGTGCTGTGAGGAGGGCTTTGTAACATTCTTGAGATGCAAAATACGAACTCTGAAGAGCCTATGAAGGACGGGCAGGCTTGCAAAAGGCTGTGCTGTTCTACAACCAGCACCTGAACCCAGCTCCTCTGCCTGAGCAGACAGGTAATTACAGTTAAGGAGCAGCTCTGCTGCAGAAACCTATTAAGTCACATAAACCATCTGACATCTGCAAACTTCTCAACTATAAATGCAAACATGTGGAAGTCCATCTTCCCAGCCTCATGCTACAAACCCACAAGCTTCTCCCTCTCAAGCTGTACTGGAGCCAATTCCCAACAAGACACGTACTTGAGAAAAAGAGCTCTTGATCTTGTCTTTATCCCCATTAAAGATGTAAATGCTGCCAAAAGAGGAAGAGTTTGAAAGCTGATCTTCAAGAGGGGCTCCAACTGCGATATCCTCATATCCATCCCCATTGATGTCTCCAATGCTGGCCACAGTAAACCCAAACCTTGCAGAAGGAGAGGTCACCTGCACATTTAAGTATTCTTCCAAGGTGAATGATCCAGTCTGAAAGATGTCCAAGAAGGAAATCCACTTATAGCAAATGTAGTATCAGTAGCTCTTACATGAAAAAAGAAATAATCTTACCTCACACTAACATTTTTCTGCACATTAATAATTCTTAAAGGTGAACAATGAAGTCCTAAACAATATATTAAGTTCAAGATACCAGCTAATTCTTGGGACAGAAGACTGATCCTTCTGCCTTGACAGCATACAGATTCTCACACAGAAGCAGTGTCTCTGGACAGCCCTACTCAAGCAGACACACTGAAGCCCTGTCTTTTCTTAAATCAGTAGCAGATTGAGTTGATCCTGGACTTGATTCATAACAGAAAGCATCCCATTTCCTCCACCCTATTACAGGAATAAGCCACAAGAGGGTGCACGTTACTGGAATTCTGTCATGCCCGGACTGTTCTTTTCTGCTTCCAACCACCCTGTACAGGCCCTGAGCCAATTTCAGCAGAGCACCAAAGAGTGTTTTCTGTTGGTCTACTGCTAAAGTTCACATTTCATTCGAAATGACACAGTTAACTTATATGCTGTATATTATGTAACTGATCCTGTAGTAAGGCTCACAAAACATTTTGTTTTCCACAAGTCCCAAGAATCAAAATTTTAGCAGCAACCCATGCACATGTTTATTGCAAGCATCACAAGGAACGCTGCTTGGCAGAGCAAGGTCTGCACCAACAAACTGCCTTTGTACGGGCTAAAGACATGATATCATCAACACTGATAAGCGTATACCTTAGGCACAGACTGGTTTTATTTCTTATTATTTCTCTTTTATATTCTAATGATTAAGACAGGCTTGCTGGCTTCAGCCTGCAGTCCTCTACCATACAGGGAGAGCACATTCAGTGAGAGCACAAAGGAGGAATGTTTTATTTGTCACTACTTAGGCATGGTTGGAAAATCCCCAACATGGAGTGTTTACGCTACCAGTGTTTTTACCTCTGTCTCCAGGCGATAGACGTAAACTCTTCCTTCTTCTCCTTGAATGTGGTAAAATGGAGCTCCAACAAGGAGAAGATCTGTCACCCCATCACGGTTCACATCAATTGGGCAGAGCTCAGATCCAAAATAAGATCCAACCTGTGCTCCAGAAAAAGACAGGCAGCCCTTTTCACTGGAATTCTCTATATATAGCTTGGTAGAATTAGTGTCCTTTGCAGCAGTAAGGCAATTTTTAGAACACATCACCACATATCTACTTATATGTGGATTATTTCCTATTATTTATTTTATTACAGCCATCCTCAGGGACAGATCTTATAACCAGATTAGCAGTAACAAAATCACTATTCAACAATTTGACAGAGGAAAAAAAGAGTACCGCAGCTGACGACCTCTTTCCCCATGAACCATGAGGACAGGACATAAATATAGCACACCCCATTTAGCTAATTTTTTTCCCAGTCTTTCTCCAAATCTCATGATTTCTTCTGCTGTTCCCAAAGCATTATGAACAAAGACTGTAATATACATCTAGCTAAATCCAAGTGTGTCTAGTAGAGAAAATGCAGCTCTGTTTGAGCAGACAGATGTGTGCAGCCTACCAGCCCCTGGTGAGTGAAGCCCAATACCTGTTCTCCTTGCAGGGTTTGTTTTAAGTAGCCATCCTGAAACACCAACACCTTTCCGCTCATGCTGTGCCGTGGAGCTCCAGCCACGTACAAGGGTCCATATTCTGTGTGTACCACTGCCACACTGTACCCTGGTACATTCACACACGAACAAAAAAAGCATTCGTTATCCGTACCAAACTTTGTACCTCAAGTTAAAAACCCACAGAGTTTGGTCTGAGACATAGACCTATATATTCAATGAGATCCAAGTATTTACACCATAATCTAACTGTTGGAGACCACAGTTTTGATTACACAGCATCTCATAAAAATATTGATTAGGAAATAGCAGGCAACTTTTCTGACAGCAAAGCCAGCAAAGCTGTCTTAGCAGCTCTTAGGGTAATTGAATAAATTACTGTCCTGAAAAATATGCTTGAACTCTTGATGACTTTTCTTAGCATTTGTCACAGTTCCTGCATGATTATCCATCATCCACACTTTCTTGGTTTCAATTATTATGCCTGCAAGTTGGAAGGTTTATCACTCTTCACAGAAGTGAAGAATATACTATGCTCTGTCTAGAAAGCAAAAAGAGATCATTATGGGACTTCTGTAACACGGAGGTAATGGGAGAGGGATTATCCCAACACAGGTAAGTCCACAGCACCTCATATTACTTGGTAAGACTTTATGGCCAAGGCTGCAGTCAGAAGATACAGGGATCATGAGGCTATAAAGCACTGGGGTGAATAAGCAAGGCTTTATTTGTCACCAAGACAAGAACACCATGGATTCACAAGCTATTTCTTCTCCAGGCACTTGCATTACGTGAAATATTTATTAGCTCTAAAACTGCCCCTCATTGCAAGTATTCTTGCACAGTGAAAACAAATGGCATGTGTTAACAGAATAGTATCACAAGGCATCATAACTCATAGGAGAAAACAAGTTGTATCTTCCCCAAAACAAGGAGGCAGACAGTGTTTTCATCAGAATCGATCTCCCTGCTAGAGAAAACACTGGAAATCCAGTATGATGCAGCAGGAGGTGGCCTTCATCAGGTACATATTGTCATTATTGCCACACTGCACTAAACACCAATAAACTAAGCAAAACTGCAGTCAGGTTGTCACTTGATCTCAGAGAGTGGTAAACCTATTACCTAGGTAACTGTATTTTGCTTGTTGGGCTTCTTCTTTAGATTCATTCAGGAAAACAGCAGTCTTGGTTGCCAGATCATACAGCAGAATTCCACCAGACCAGTCAAAGGCCCCCACTGCACCAAAGATTAAGACTTGCTGCAGAAGCAACATTAGCAAATTAGAAGAGATGAACACAGAGCAATTGCCTCTAGCACTCTGCAAAGCAATTTAGTATGGAGCAATGTTTTCTGGCTCTTAAACTCCCTGACTTGTGCATTGGAGATCCACTTTGTAGCTTTGATTTCTGCTAGCAAAATCAAAGCTATCAACTGGAGATAGCTCTTTTGCCCAGTGGAATGAAAAGGATGCAGTGGCTAGAACAGGAGTCAAAAGATAAATCCCATCCCTACTCACAGACTATATAAAAGTGATATTTTTGCTTATCTGACATATTCAAAGCAAGCAGTGGCTTGCTAAGAAGATTTGATTATGTGGGTCTCCCACTTTTGTATCACCATAGTTTCCTGTGGGAGACCTCCTGAAACCTTACAAGTACCACAGCAGCACAGCATACAACCATTTAGCAGGGTTAAATGCAGAACACTTACCTTATCCAAGATCTGCACACTGAAACCAGCTTGTGCAAGTTCATATTCCAGAGCATCACCCTGTGTACCTGAGGATGCAGCAGAAAGGGGTAAGCTACTCTCTCCTTATTTCTCAAAAGGTACTAGTGAAATAGAAAGGTTGCTATTTACCTTCTATACCAATAATACTCTGCTGCAGGGTTGAAATCAGCCCATCTAATGCTGAATAATTGGTCACCTGAAATACATGAGTGTCATCCGGACTAGAGGCAATTAGCCGCAATTCATTTAGGGCCTTTGGTTTTTTGAAGGCATCTCCCACCTACAGAAGAGATGCAAATCAAACAAAAGAAGCAGCCTTTAGAGGCTTCTTACCCTCACCTAATTCCTTCAACAGTTTGTAGAAAAGCCTCAGCTTCAGCCACCGTGTGTAAACCCAGGAATAGCAATTGCTTTAGAAACTAATGCCAGCCTACTAATGACAGCCTCAGTGTCTCCTGGAGCCAAACCATTACAAACATCTTCACGTAACTGGCTGGTGCTATATTCAGCTATATACTTTTGCTGTATCCAACAATTAATTTTGGAAATCAACTAATTACAAGACATCACAAAATTTAACATTTTCTTGTCCTGAAAGAATGATAAGAGATAGCAGGAATATTATTTGAGGAGAGCAGGTCTGAAACTAAACTTAAGACTTCAGAACAAAGCCTTGCTGACAAATAAACACACAGGTTAATTTGCTGGTTTCTCCTTTTCTCTGCCCCCTGGTGCTACCAAGAAATAGAAGGCAAATATGCTCCAAGTACATTCCCAGCTTACCCCAATGGCATAACGCTTGATTCCTGCCATTTTGGGTGAATTTATCACAGTTGTCAAGTTCATTTCATCCAGGAGTATTTCCCCATCTGTAAGCACAATCATGACCTTGGCTGCATCCTTGTGGGACCCATGACTTTCAGTGAAGATAGAATCCCTGGAAAACATCAAAACAAGGAACTTGGGATGAAAGTTGAAGCTTCCCTCCTTGGGATAGAAGGAAGAGTCCTGTTGAATTATGCACTTGTAACTAACAGTCACAGAAAGGAGGCAAGAGGATTCACACGTCTTCATACTCACACATCTTAAAACTGCTAGGGGTTGTCTCTCTTTCTATTGCTTCCTGAGTGCCCCACACCAAGAATTAGGCACCAACAGCTGGTTTTTATAACCCTCTACAACATGGCATAGGAACCACTGCCTGCCACTTAACCACTGCCAGCTGGACCTGAATGCTTCCAGTATGGACCACTGCTTTCAGGACCTGAACATCCATAGATGTCCCTCTCCCTTACTCATGAGATGCCCCAGAAATTCATCCCCTTAATTTCTTGTGCTCTTTCGTTACTTACAGGACATGCTGCATGGCAGATGCTGTTTTTGTCACATTGCACACCTGCACAATATCAAGTACTTTCTGGAGGGTGGCACGAGGATCCCAGTTTTCTCGCAGGTCGAACTCAGTTCTGATTTCAAACCCATACTGCACCACAGCAAAACTGCACTGGAAGGAAGCAGCAGATAAGCACCTGCTTATGACTACTGTTGATTCATCTCTGCAACAATTAGCCCAGAAATCCCAACGGAAATATGAGTCAGACTACACAGAAAGGAAGATTTTTTTTGGAGAACATGGCTTTTAAGTATGTCTAGTGCAGACACAGAGATTGTTGTAAGTATATTATAGCTGAGGAAAACCAGAACACTACCAGTTCAGAGAGAAAAATTGTTTTGGGAAACACTGATTTAAGTCCTTGCATTTTCCTGCTCTGTTTGGCCCATGTGCAGGCTGCAGAGGAGATTACCTGTGATATTACTGAATTGTTCCTTTATTGCTTCCTGCTGTACATCACCTTTCCTTGGAGTACTCCTATGCCATGACACTCGGATTAACAAAGACAGTCTGGAGAATGAGACCATTTCTTCATTTTGTATTTGCACCCTACAATATGCTGTCATTTGAACCATTTGAGAGATAGAGGCTTTCCTAAAGTTGTTGTGTGGATGACACTTCTCAGCCTCACAAGAGGAAGCAACAGAGTACCTTCACTCAGAATATGTAACTGGAGTTAACAAGACTGGTAATGTACCTGGCTGAAGAAGCAGTCTTAACTGGTGCTTCTGTGATTGCAGGTACAGATGTTACAATATAGGAATAGAGACAGGACACCAGAGGAGAGTCATGACTGTGACGTTACAAGAAAGCAGAGATGGGCAGCGTAGTAGAGCTAGGGATTTCTGAGCACACAAATTAGACTTTCTATATCAACAATAATATTGGGATCAAGACTGGGAATGTACTGCTGAGATGTAAGCAAAATTATATTGAGAATACCTGCCAGTCATGGAAGTGCTTTTCCATCCTTATAGAAACAAACCTGTGCAGTTTCAAATTCTGGTGAAGAGCAGCTTAAAGCACAGCACATTCTCTAGCCTGCTAAAGAAAGAGAGTGGAGAGTACCTGAAAGCACTTCTCATACAGCGTTTTCATCATCTTATGGATGAATCCTTTTGCTCTTCCAAAATCTTCAGGCTCAATGCTCCCTGATCCATCCAGGACAAAAGCAATCTCAGTTCCAGAAGCTGCCCAGGAAAGTAAAGGAATGAGAAGGCGGCAATCAGCAGTCTTGGTCAGAGCCAAGTTCTTTATGCAGTGTTATTGATCAACACACAAGTCATCTCACTCAAACAAGCAACTGAACTGCACCAAGGCTGCTCAGCTGTCATTTCAGCATGACCTACATCTCAGGTCTGGCAGCTCATGGTTCAGCAACTCCCCGTACTTTGTCAGCCCATGACAGTCCCTGGCACAATTCTATTAGAAGATACTTCACCACGTACGCAAGCCATCTTCCTCCTCCTCCTCTTTGTCCTCCTCCATCCAGGAAGGGAGCCTGCTGTCAGCACTGTTACTAGGTTTTTTGTGCCATGGTGCTTCAGCTGGAGTATTTTCAGCTGAATCAGGAAACGAGTTTGAACAAACATGACAGAGTGGGAGAGAAAGCAAAAGGTGAAGTAAACCCTTGCATTACTGCCTATGCGGTGTTCCTGCACCTTGCTGCCTGCCAACTGAACTCTTTCTCATCCCTGCAGTCAATATTGTGTTGAGGTGCAAGACTACAGGTACTATGGAAATACTTGGGAGTTTTGAAGACTGTGGGGATCAGGACTGCATCTTAAAGCTGCAGCTACAGTTCAACAGAAATTAACTGCTCTGAGCACATCCAGAAGGGCAGTAATTTAACAGAAACACTGAGCCTGCAATGAATGTATGGTAAAGCACCTCTCTGTGCTGATGTTATGGCTGCAGGTCACAGATGCCAAATATGATCCTCTTGTCCTGTCTTAAGAGGACTGTTAGTACTGTAATAGAAATCGCTTGCTGCAACTTGCTGTTGCTGGGCAAATAATTACCAGAACAGGTAAGATCTGTATATGAATTTACATTCCTTGAGCAATGAAACTACCCCCCATTACAGATCCACTCTATAAGTTACAGAGAACATAGATGTGTCAGGAGTGGGATTTCTTCTACCTGAATCTCTCAGAGTCTCTCTCTCCAGCTCTGACAGGAAACTGTCAAAATCTTCATGTGTGGACAGAATGAACCTGTCACCTCTAACATTCTGCAGCTCTTCTGGGACCCACTGGTTGCTTATGAACTCTCCAATCTAGGGAGAAGACAGGGAGATCGGACACATTTCACACACAGACCAAAAAACCAGCAAATTCCCAAATTGGTATTAAAAACTTCAAAGCTTTTAACAGGAGGGCGTTTTCTGAAAGCTTGGTAAAGCAACCCTGATCCTACATTCCATAGAAAGCCCCTATTTGCAAAGAAAAAAATAATAATAAAAGCTCTAGAGCCACAAGACATACACAACTGAAGCACTTTTGTTTCTAGGATATATCCCTTAACTCCTTCAGAATAAGCTCTCTGACATCAAGAAGATTGAGGCCTGAGTGAAACGGAGGAGCAGGACTGGACATCCTACAAGTCTAATGCATGGCTACTTTTTCTTTCACCCACTGCTAAACCATAAAAGCAGACATGGGATGGATGGAAACATCACTCCCTTATAGACTGCTTTGATGCAAAAAAAGGATGACTTTGATGGTGCTTCCCACTTACCCCAGGAGCATAGAGTTTGACCCTAGCCGTGTCCAAGGAGTTCACCACATTTCTCAACCTATGGTTTTCCAGAAGCACTTGCCCAGATGCCATGACAATGATTATCCTGTTAGCAGTCTGGCTGAAGTCATGGCTTTCAAAGACTTTATACCTGTGGAAAAAGAAGCCAAGAGGTATTTCATGGGACAAGCCATGTCTGCAGAGCTAGAAATGTTGATAGCAGGGTGCTGATGTTCACTGAGCTCTCAGCCCAAAAGAGCAGAGATGGGCAAGGCAAACATGCACCAGGATTTATGCTTTCCAGAGACATTGGCTGTCCACAGCAGGTAGCTCTTACTTCACGAGCACTTTCACAAATAGCATACGGGGCATTTTTACAGTGTAGGTCAGTATTGTTAGTCATGCTACTGAGAGGAAAATGGAGTCAAGAGGGAAAGCATGACCCTCAGAGATGCAGCAGATCAGTGCAGATGGGAAAGCACCTTCTTAAAGCAAGACCCAAGTGACTGAATTTTCATTCTGAAGCCCTTGTGTCAGCCAGAAAGGATTTCACACCTTGCCTCTTGGCAATTACTCATTTACAGGCCTCAGCTGGCAGAGCCTGTCACTAAGAGAAGCGTTGGAAAAGTGAAGGTTTTGAGAGTGTGAGACGAAGAAGAGTAGAGAGGAGATGTGGGAGGTTGCACTGATGCACATAAAACAAGGAATCACTTGAGTGTTCCTGGAGTTTCCTACGACACATGAACTCACAACACATGCTGCAGTGTGGCTGCGATGTCAGTCTGTGAGCTCTGCTGCTTGATGTTCCTGACTTTGAAGAAAGCAGTTAGTCTGTTGCAGCTCTCTTGCAGGCTCAGTTCAGTTTGGATCTGTGCTCCATCCTGCACCACAGCAAACTTCATCTGGGGAAAGCAGATGGCAGTGCCAGAGCTGGTTAGACAAGATCTAAGGCAGGACCCCTAAGACCCTCAGAATGCCAAATTTAATCCCAAACTCTACTGCACAAACACAAAAAAGCATATATGGCAAGTAATAGGTGTATTGTCTTTATCCTTCTGTCTCCATCACACATTTGTATTCTGGTGATCCCTTTTGGATCAGCTCCAGGAACTGACTTTATTTCCTTTGGCTCAACACAGTGATTTCTCTGTCTGAAGTTCCTGTACTTATCTATGTGGCTAGACCTTTCGTGAGCATATGGCTCAGCCACACTTTGTCCCCACATTTATTTAAATCATTTAAAGTAATAGCTTACACACCATACTCCTTATTCTTGCATGTCATGGTTCAAGGTGCCTTGAGAGATTTGCCAGGTAAAATATCTAAGCATGCTTCTGGCATGAAAATCCACTCCTAGCTCTTCCACTTCCCTCTTGAGCTACACCTCCTCCTTGGCTCACTAACATTTAATTCTTGCATTAGAATATGTAGAATTATTACCAGCATCAATGTGAAGTTTAAAAAGCAATTATTACATGAACTAGGAGATTTTCCATTCTTCACTAGAGCTCTGATCCATCCTGCCTATCAGATTATGAAACACTGAGGAGGTTCACACACCTTTGAGCATTTCTGCCACATTGACTTCATCAGATTGAGGATAGAGGTCTTGGCATTTTGGAAATCGTCTGGCTTGGTGTTCTCTGATCCAGCCAGAATGACAGCAATCTCTGTTCCCACTTCTGTTAATGCAGTTAAATATAAAAGGACATTTGAAGGCACATCTGAAGAGCCCAACATCTAACAAGGGTTCAAGAATATTCACATAGTATTAAATAACCAAAAATTTGACTACTACACCATCCAGCCATTTTAAAAGCAGATCGAGCTGATATGGTCTACACTGTAGGGACAGGCTTTATTTTTCAAAATCTCAGTTAATGATGATTGTAACAATGATTGAAATTTACCATTACAGATAACCTTCAAAACCTCAATCTTTTCCCTCCCCAGCTCTCTCCCACCAGATGCATGCAAGCTGCTTCAAACTCAGCTAATACAGAAGGAAGTAATATTTGTACCTGTCCAGTCTTACCTTTGCACATAGAGTTGTTTCGTGTGCTACCAAAGAGCTCACCACAAGCACTTCTGGTGGTGTCTGTGCTGACAGAGCTGCTCCCATCAGTAATCTTGTTGCTGGTTTTACTTTGAATGCCTTTTAATTTGGTCTCAACTAAAGAATTTAAAAAGCAAGAAAAAAAACCACACTCTAGCTTTTGAAAATTCTCTTCTAATAAACATATCTTAAACTCAAGAGCTATTTCCACCCAGGGTCCCAGACTTGCGAAAGACCTGAGGGTCAGACTGTTAACAGCAGTTAGGCAACTGACTACAGAATGAGACCATCTAGGTGTCTAATGGAAACTTCTCAGCTTCTTTGCAGTGACAGCAAGAAGCAGAGCAAGGCTGGACAATCACACCAGCTCTCTGCTCCATTGGTTCAATGCCCAGTTCAGTTGGAATGAATCATCTTTAATGCTCAAGCACTTTTAAAAATCCCAGTGGATGTCTGCCGTATCCATCCACTGAGAATGTCAATGCTTTTCTAAATTCTGGCTTAAGAGCTGGATCTTTTGGATGCATGGACACCACAACAGGAGCTCTCTGCTGCTGTGTGCTAATCTGCAAGGCTGAATGTTGTAACCCTGTTGAAGTCACTACAATACATGTTACAATCCAGCTCTAGGTCTCTCCCAGTGGACAGTACATTAGGAACCCAGAAGGTCCGTGCTGTTAGGGCAGAGCCTCAGGCTCTCATTTCTGTCCCCCTGCAATAGCACAGCACTGGCTTTGCTCCTATACCCATCTTGGTGAGGTTGAGGAAGGCTGTGCTGTGCAGGTCAGTGGTGAGCAGAGTGCAGACTCCATTCATGTCCTCGGTGGTAGTGAAGGCTCGGTGGTGCTTCTTCTGCAGGCAAGCCTGTGGTGCAACAGGAAAAGCTAATGAATGAGGAGCAAAGCTGTAGGCAGAGGATGACTGAAGATGACACATAGCAAATATTCAGCATCCCCTGCACAGCATTGAAAGCCTAGTGGGAGTAAAAAAGCACCTTCCCTGAAGTGACCCCTGCCACATGAGATTGCCCAGGACTCCAGCCCTGAGCTGAGGCAAAGACTGGGGCTCAGGGCTAACCTGGCTGAGGTGTTAACCTCCAAACTGGTGTCTCTCCTAAGCCTCCTCTACCAGTCCTCCCTTTTCCTATGGGTGGGGGTGGCTGCAGTTACGTATAAGGTCCTTTGCAGCCCTCAGCTGATGAGAAGGGCCCTCCTCAGTTTTCCATCCTGGCTGGCAATGCACCATCTGGCTTTCTAACCAGCCAGCATCCAACCAAGAGCTTTTAGCCTTTGTCCTTATGTTAATGTCTGCTCATTTTGTTCATTTGCATTTCCCAGCAAAAATACACATAATTTTGGAAAACTACAGCTGTTCTCAGTCAAGGATATTTTCATTCCCTTACCAGGATCCAATCTGAATTCCTGTCAATAGCTATGCCACCATCCTGGATGTTTTTGGAGCCTTTAATATTTCCTGAAATTGAATGAATGATTGAATGAATAAAGAACAGAATTGAAATGGATACCATACTTGTCAGCCTTGGGCAAATAGAATAGGCACAGAGGCTACAGCTACTGAGGTCAGCTATACCTGCTGTCCTAGAAGGACTCAGGGTTAATGTTTTCAGCAACTGTGACAATAATGAATGCACTGGAAACAAGAAATGTTGCCTTGTATTTCAACAGAATTTAGGTGAGGATTTAAGCTGTAGCCTATGGGACTCAGCAGTGCGCCCAGTTCTCTCTGGAGCACCCAGCCTGTGCTCCTCCTCATCCCTATGGCAAAGCAAGTATTGGGAAGGGGAAGTAGGACTGTACCTCGCAGAGGTATCTCCTGGCACTGGATCTCCTCTTGCAAAATGGCGCACTTCCTCAGCCTGCCCAGCCCCTTGTCTACTGAGGAAGTAGCCAAAATTCTGTGGAATGAGAATAAAAGGTAGGAAAAAGGGAAGGCAGCAGATTTGAGCTGAATCAGGCTTTCTCCTACAAATCATCATCCTTTCCGTTATCTGAACATTATCTGAATTCAGGAGAGCTATCCCAGATCAAGGAAGGGGTCTGGAAGTGACTTGCCCATAGAATACTGGAGATAAAGGGAGGCCAGAAGTGCAGCAAGAAAGTCCAGCCACCATGTAGGAAATGGTAGCACTGCTGTATGAAATGAAGACTGCTCTTTAAGTCAGCCAATTTCTGCTCAGGGGGTAGAAAAGTTTATTTACTCTGAAATTTAAAATACGCTGCCTGCTACACAGCCTGAGCAATCTGCTCAGCATAATATAGGTTATCTCTACAGGAACCACTTGTGGTTGGCTTCTGTTCACTGACCTAGTCATGCATTTTGCTTCCTCTACAGACCAAATAGTTTAAAATACAGCAGTTTCTAACACTTTATGGTCTTCAGACCAACCTCACAACATAACTCTTGATAGCTGGTGGGTGCTCTTACAGCTGCAGTCCCAGCAATGATGCAACATGCCAGGAAGTCTTGCAAAAACCCAGCTGCATGTTTCTACCATTTGGTTAAATAAGCAGACATCCTTTCTGAACAGAGCCATGACCTACGTGTGGGTGAGGGGAGAACTGCACACTTCACACCAATGAAGCTCTTAACACCACTCATCAGCCCCTGAGAACTAAGGAACAATTCTGGGTCCCAGAGAGAGCAACCTGTGCTAACAGCTGTAGAAAGTGAGAAGCTACGTGATCTGAGGCCACACTCATTCATAAAGACATGGGAAATGTGGGTGTGTTTTTCTTTATTCTATTCCTTACACGGCTGTGTTTCCATCCCAGTGCTGAAGAACAGAGGGCCACAACAAAGAGGCTGTGTGTGGCGTGATCCATGTCTTGCCAGTGTCAACATTAAAGCTCCTCAAAGACTTGACCACTGAAAACAAAGAAATAAATGAGTGCATACTGTGATCTGCAGAGACACAGTTAACAGGCTCCTGAGCCAGCTCTCCCTGAACCCTGCCCACCACGGCACCAGCGGCAGTTGGCAGAGGGAGATGCCAAGCTATGGAAATTTCATTGATTTAGATTAACGGGGTATTTTATTGCCCAGCCTACTGAAAAAGAAGATAATGCAAGTCCTGTTGTTCTGTTAGGAAAGTCCATCTTGGACACCACAGAACATTCGTACCAGCTGAAACTCACAAACCTGGGTTTTCCTTCTGTGAGGAAACAAAACCCCAGGGCTTGTGCAGTTGTTCACTGCTGCTCGCACCTCTGCCCTTGATTTCTCTATTTGTGTCAACACCAGTAAACGCACAGCCTGGGGAGTGAAATATACTTGAAGCTGGGTGACAGACTGAAAATGTCACAAAGTAGGATGCACGGAAAGCAAGCTACTATGGTGAGTTCAGTAAATTTAAGCACTGATCCACGCTGCATCACCAAACCTCTTGTCAACCACATGACAACTTTGAGAACTTCACACTAATCTCAGGAACAAGCCCAAGTGACTCCAATCACACTCTGTTCCTGTTTGAAGCCACAACTAAAATACAGAATCTGAATTTTACAGGTGACTCCAGCCTAAAATCCTTGCTCTGGATGCCCAGACTCTGACTCCAGAAGCTGTAGGTTGAGCCTGCATTCAAACATGCAGTACAGCATTCTGAATTTAATCCCTGATGTACTAACAAGAGGTCGAATTCTGTCCTTGTGTCCATCTACAGTCTTTCCTGATTCTAATTTCACTCAGAATCCATTCCATGTTATTTCCCAGCCTGGATTTGAAAGCACAGGTGAAAGAAGAAGTACCGCTATTGGAGCAATGACATTAAACATGCAAATAGTATGAACTAAAAGTCTTTGCTTCTGCTTCCTGAAATGTCTCACACTTCAGGCATCCCTTTCAGGGTACAGGCAGACCATCCTGGACTCCCACCTTGTTTTGCAAATCTCACTTTACCAGTCAGAAAGCCTAAATTAACCCAGAGATTCTCCAGTGTGTGTTTCCACTGGAAGAGAATCCTCCTAACAATACCACACATTTACACAGGCTTCCAGCAAACCTCCTTTAAAACAAACCCAGAATTCTGGATACAACTAACAAGCAACCTGAAAAGTTCAACTGCCTTTGATATAAGAGACAATTCTCAAGCAGGCAACAAAAAGAATCGATGGCCAGGGAGCTGACCTTAGTGTTGGGAATATTCCTGTATTGGAATTGTGTGGTGTTTGGCCTGGAAACCAGAGGCTGCTCAACTCTGCATCAGCCCTGCTGCTGCCATCCTGCAAAGCTGAGTTACCTGAACTTTTCGCTCCGACTCCCTGCTCACTGAGGTTTCCAACACAGATGACCAAGAGGGTTTTAGCACTTTATTCATTGAAATTAAGTGCACTGGACTTAAACTAAGAGAAAAAAAGAAAGGTGTGCTGCCAGTTAGCCAGCTATACAGACAAATTATCTATGGAGTTTAGATGCTCAGCACAAATCTATTAGAGTCATTCTGAGAACATAACCGAGACCCACCAACTACCTTTTTCTGCTTTGCTGCTTTCATTGGTAAAACCCACAAGTGCAAAAATAAAAAAAACCAAAACAGGTTGCTAGAGAAGAGCAATATGAAAGATCTGCAGAAGCTCACAAGGACAAGAACCTCCAGCAATGATCCCACCTTAATTTTGCAAAAAACAAATCAAGAAACATCCAGATTTGAAAAAAGCATCAGTAACTTCTGCAGGCATATCCATTAACGATTTATATATTTACAAAGCTGGGAGTTGCTTCTCATAATAACAAACAGGAGAACAAAGACATTAGCAGAAATAATACATCATCATACAACATGGAGAAGACAAGCCCAAATAATGAAAACAGAAATCTTGATGTTAAATCT
This sequence comes from Loriculus beryllinus, assembly GCA_039877255.1. Classification (NCBI taxonomy): domain Eukaryota; kingdom Metazoa; phylum Chordata; class Aves; order Psittaciformes; family Psittacidae; genus Loriculus; species Loriculus beryllinus. The sequence continues at coordinate 31,421 of JBCJKH010055404.1, read as the reverse complement.
AAAATCACAGCAGAGCAAAGTACAGAGAACTGTGATGGGCATCTCATTAAAAGAATAAAATTAATAACAACTTTCCCAAACTAGAAGTGTCAAGCTTGTCATGAAGTCTGAGGTGGTCAAGGGTACAAAATTAATACTTAAAGGATAATATTCTTTCCATATAGGTGCAGCAGGTATAGAGTAGGTATTGAGTCTTTTGAAAAGGGAAACAGGCAAACAGAAATTTTATCATAGAATCAAACCAGTATTTTTTTGTGGAGTGGCTGGAAGAGCAGCCAGCAGCATCCCCAGTGCTGTTGTCCATTGCTTGAGGTAACGGAGTAGCAGTTTAAGGGTGTTGCCCTTTCTGGGGTAAGTAACTAAAGACTAATCCACAACAGAAGTGTCCTCACAAGGCTACAGGACACAATGATGTGGATACAGGCTCTGACTCAGGATATGTTCCTTCTAATTCATACCTATGCTTTATTTTACATAAACTTATTCCCAAGCAAAAGTCTCTACATTTTCTTTGAGAAAACCCTACATGTTCTAGAGCCCTTGTTAAGGAGATCAACAACCCAAAACCTGCTTAATCCAGGGTGTATCTAAAATTATACTATAAAGCAAAGAATATTAAGAAATGTCACCTACATTCTATTCTAACCTACCAGCCACTTTTCTACCACTAAAGATGATCTATAAAACTCTCTCCACTCAAAAGTACGAATCGTAGAAAAACACAAACTAAGGACCTTCCATACAAGTTCAAACATCTTGAACTTTCTACATAAGAATAATTTCATTGGCTCACTTTAAAGGACCAATCTGAGTCTCCAGAAATTATTTCCAGACTAAGACTTTCATTTTCTAATATATAAAATAAATAGAGAGATAAGACTCACTCATTAGGAAGAGTAGATATAGGAGCAACCTCATTGTTCCCAGCTGAAGGTGAAGGAAGGAGTGGAGATACAGGGCAAAAGCTGCTCTCTTCCTCTGATGCTTCTCCAGATCTGCATGTCTCAGATTGTGGATTTCCTAACTGAGGTTTCAAGGCGTACACCAGTGACACTGTAATAAAACTTCAGATGCAAAGACCTGCTGAAAGGTAAACTTACGCTCCTGAAAGGTCATTTTTAGCAGTGGCTCCGTTTCTGTCCATCTAGAATACATAGGATCTGCCAGGAAAAGCTGTGAGGGTCTATGTTTGTACTGGCCACCTTGTCCTTTGGTACCTGCTACATGGACATGCTGCATCACACTGAAATGTACATTGTCTCACGTGAACTCACAGCAGGGATTTAAGAGAGATGTCAGCTCTCAGATGCCCTTCATAGTAATTTTTTGATGCAAGAGATCTCCCCCGCACACACACACAGAGCACTTGGTGTTTCCCTTTTATTTTGTACATTGTTGGTGTCATATTACGGCTTTGACATTTTATGGCAGGATGCCCATTCAAAGGATTCTGCACGTCCCTTCTCTCCTCTACCAACAACCCTTTGTTTTCTACTGAGCCCTTGGTTCTCTGTACTGTTCACCCTCGGCTGGACCAGACTCACACAGAATTACTCCCACATAGTTTCTACTACCAGAGTTCTGTGTAACAAAACAAGTTATTATTCAGATGCAGTGTGTTGTTATTACACGTGCTAAATGAGCTGAAGTAGCAAATGCTGAGGAATCAGAAGAATCAACTAACTGCATGGCAAATCCTTTAGGGGTGGGGAAGGGGAAAGCCATTCCAGAGACAGTTCTCTTTGCCCAGAAACTGTAAATTTCCCAAGCATTCTCAGAAAAGTGCAACAAATCGCACAGACACTTCCTAGCTACCTCCATCTCTCTTCCTCCAACGACTCCCTGTGTTTAACAATATTTGACAACCACCCTCACAGTCCATAAATGCTGTAGCACTCCACATCTCAGGGGTCTGAACTGAAACCAAACACTCTTTGCACTCAGATTTTGGTAACAGTTAGGTGCCAGCTGCGAAGCACCTGCATTTGCTTTCCTGAGCTTTACCTAGCCCCGTCTGGCCCCACTCTTATTCACACTGTTGAGGCAGATGTGAGGTCGCGAAGAGGAACAATTTTCTTTTGAAAGCCTTTTTTGTCTTTTTTCCCCTATTTTATTTTCTTTTTACTCATTTAACATATTAAAGTTCTTAAACAGAGCAAAGAAGAAAAAAAACTGATAGCTAGCCACAGGAACACTCTAGCTGAGAAATGTGCCAGCTGCATTGCTTCAGAAATAGCTCTTTGTAGATTATGCAAACTTACATAAAGCATCTGCTCTTTGTCTAAGCCTTTTCACTTGTCACATTTCAAAGACTCCTTTTGCTAGCTACAGAGGCAATGGAAAGTATGCTCATTTGCAAGTGGGGTCATGAAGAGAGGAAAAGAGAGAGATTCAACTGAGGCACATATATAGCTCCCCATACTGGCTTCAGCTTCAGAGTATGCTTTGAAAAAAGCCGGGGGGAAAAACAACCATAAGATAAAATGTGCAAAGCATTTGAGGAACGAGAAAGTCTTGCTTCCACCTATAGCCCCGAGGAAAATGGCTTTATAGGGAATTGGGAACCATACAAACCAGATGGGAAGCAGCTAGACAGATCACTGCAGTGTTAAGTATTTGGAGCCTAGTAGTAAGGCCGTAGAGAGCAATGACCACACAAAGTGTGTTCAAGTAGAGGAGGAGGAATTTGGAAGCAACAAGATCTGGATTCATCTCCCAACACTGGCAGGAGCCAAGCAACTTTGACCAAATTAATGAGGGGAAGGTTTGAGCATCCATAGCCCTGCATGAAAAGTCGTGAGAACTGCTGGTGTCTTCTTCATGGCATGGCTGGGATTTCAGCGTCTCCATGGCTCATGCATCCTAAGCAGCCAGAGAAGAGAAACTGCAGCTGTTCCTTCACTGATGTTTGTGAAAGGCTTCTGTTTTCTCAGAAGACAGCCCTGCAAAACCTCCCCATTTGTAAAGGGATGGGTTCACATGCAGATGCGTTTACCTGTCACAAGAGACAGAAGGGAGGGAACAGTTCACCTATTGATAATTTCTTGTGTAAATGACTGAAATGTTTTCTTGCAAAACATTATGACCTATTAAGAGTGGATCCCAAAATCCTGATGGGCCTTCAAAAATATGAGTCAGCTTGTAAGTCCTTCCTCTTGCGAGGAACTGCAGATATGCCTCAAAATAAACCCCAGGCAGCCTTCCTGTTTTTAACGTGACCAAAATGGGAAGTGGCTCAGAAGGTGAAACCAAAGAGGAGTCTTGTGCATTAGGAATAAAGAAAACTGGGAGGTTATTGATATTAATCTCAATAAGGCTATCTCACTTCTCACTGCAGAGAGGTTATAACTCCTCAAAACTCTCCTTTTTTTTCCACAGCACTTCAAAGAACTGTACGGCAGCCTGGGCACTGCTAAAACTTCTGACCAACCTGATCTATCTGTTTGCTGCATGTGCCTATCTGGTGTCCAGCATCCTTCATTCATGAGCTTGAGGGCTGAGACTGGTGGTCTGTGGTGTGACTGTGAAGCACAAGGAATGCTAGGGCCCTGTTTCAGAGCAGACACCAGATGTTTAAGAACATTTTTGATGCAGATCTAAAGACAAACTAACATTTTAAATCCCTTAAGAAAAAGACTGGGAGAAGCAGTCTCAAGGAATGGCTGAAGAGGCAGGTTATCTTGAAAGCAAGCTGTCACAGCTCATTGCTATCAAAACCACTGCCAGTAAACAAGACTTCTCTTTATTAAGACTCCAGGCAGAGATGGCAGATCTGATTCTGCATTCATTGAGAATCTCAAAGTGTCCCTTGCACAGCAAAGCATCAAGCACAGCAATAGATCACTATTATGCCAGATGATCCTTTCATGCAATATGAGCACCTTGCCAAATCTTGGGAACATTTAAGACAAAGCCATAGATGGAAAAAGCTGCTGAAGGCTTCACAAAGCAAGACAGCAGAACCTGGAGTGAGAAAAGTCAGTTCCAGTTCAGAGACCCAGTGCAGTGAAACTGCAAAGGGAATTGCCCAGCACAGGGGAAGAATCCATTTGAAGTGACAAGAAGTAAGTTTTTAAAGCAATGCTTTTGCTGCCGGTCACATGCAAGTAGTAAGCAACAGGATTAAGATGATTGCCTCCAAAAGACAAACCTCCTAGCTTCACTTGCTCAGAGTAGAAATGAAGGACAGGAGATCTACAGTTGTGTAGTTTATCTTACTGAAGGAAAGGTGTTGCCAACATTTGTAGCTTGCAGCTTTTCCAGGGTTATCATGAGCCATTGCCTGTATGAAAGGTGCATCCAATGCAACATCAGCTGTTACATTTACAGATGTGGCTGTGTAAAATGACATGAAGTCCTGAAAAAGTCACTAATTTGTGTGGCAGTGTGTTCAACACAGTGCTGGGTGACATGGCATTAGCAATTTTATAAGGCCTTATAGTCACATCTCTTCCTTCTTGAGAGAGGCTGAAGCTCTGAAAGTATGCTCAAAGATGAACATTTCCAATGAAGTACACTTGCTGTATTGACAGTTTATAGGAATACTCATGTTATTATTTTTAAATAAAGGCTGAAAGTGAGACTGCTCATTTTTACCTCTTTCACAGAGTCAAAGTACACTGCTCATCCTGCCTGAGGCAGTGTGCACATTACAAAAAGCAATGAAGTCCTTGTAATCATTTACAGCAAGACAGGATGCTCACTAAGACTGACAGGAAACGTTAACCACATGATGCACTGTGGGCTATCTGTCTCTCAGAAGCCATGTGCAGGATTCTGCTGCACCTTTTTACAGACACAAAGCAACCTGTGAAAGACAGATGTTTCAGAAATTCCCCATGTGAAGTTACAGGCCCAGGAAATCCACATCACTATTGTGCTCTTAAGCAAGTGTGCACATCGTGCAAACAACTTCATTATAATACTGTAAAATGGGAGTTCTGATATGGGCTACACACTGAGCATTCCAGGCACTGAAACAAAGACTCAGTAGAGCTCTTGATGACTGAAGAGTATTTGTCCACTCATGTCTCATACTGACAGTGTTCTGCAGAGAAGCTAATCCCATCCTTAGCAACTTTTTATGACTCTACAACAGTCTTTATTCCAAAGCAGTGCAGCCTCTTGTGACAAAAGAATAACAGTTGACCCGTTCTTAGATCAGTCACTTCATCCTCTGCTTCTCTATGGCAAGTACCATTATATCTATACAGCTCAGAAAGTGCTGCCTCCCACAGACCACTCCTACTGCCCTGTCATCTTGCTCTTGCACCTTTACACATAGTAATAAGAAAGTGCCAGGCAAAGAACTTTGAATAAAAATAGTATCTTCAGAGGAAATTAATGATTAAAGTGCATGAAAATACTTAAAGCCACAGGCTGAACCACAGTCTTCAATTAAATGCACTTTAATACTGATAATGTCTTCTATTTTTCCAGGTGCTAGAGGAAGAACTGCTCTTTTGAAGGTGGAAGCAAGGTTGCAATCCAGAAAACCTCCTAAGGATTCCTGGTTTGTCCCTCTAGAGGCATCATCTCAGTTGCTGACATCTGGGGCTGCAATAGTGACTGCTCCTCTGAACCAGCTGGTCTCAGTTGTTTCTGTGGCATCCGTTTCCATGATCTTGTCTCTACAGCAGGAGACATAAAAACAGCAGCCCTTTGTCAGCAGGAAGCTGACAAAGGGATCCAGTTTTTAGAAGGGTGCAGGTTTAGGGAAATCCCAACATACATCAGATAGTATTTTAAGTGTTGCGACATCCCCGGTCCTAGAAAGCTGGCATCTAGGCAGAGCCTATGCTGGAAGAGTAGGAGGCTGTATTTCAATCCAATGGAGCTTCTGACCAAACTCTCTGCCAAGCTGAAGAAAATTTCTAGAGAGTAACAGCTCTTCATTTCCCACACAGAGCTGCTTCCCAGTTATAACAAAGGACGCAAATATATTTATCTTAGGCAGAATTTGCCAAAGTTGCCGGTAGTAATGCCCTGATTTGTGCTCTAAAAGCCCTATGGTTTTTAACATTTGCATTAGGAATGGGCTTAAATTTTACCTTTCTTAGAAGAAGCACCATCTATTTAGCCTACTGAGAAAAAGGGAAGAACAACCCTCGCTTTTCTCAGCAGCACTACATGCCCAAATCTATCGGAGGTAAGTAGGAATGGCATGTCCTTCATCCTCATTATTTGTTCCCAATCTCTGACTAGGTCCATACCTACTTTAATTCTTTATTTTCTCAACTCACAAGTGATGCTGTTGCTACTGGGGGATGCTGTGTGGAAGCAATTTCATGAGCAAACCAGACTGCCTAAAGTTTCTGGTACCAAAGACTTAATAACATAACATGCCATGACATGCTCAGCACAGGAAGCTAAAAAGATACTGAAGATCTTTCTTAATTATTTATTTTACCTTCTGGGTTTATTTCTGAATCATTGGTGTTGCCAGGGTCTTCCTTAAGAACTCCCACATCCTTTGCCCAATCAGTCCATTTAATTTCCTCTACTCTGGAGAGACAAAATGCAACAGAAACTGATACATGGCACACAGCATTTCAACCCAGATCTCATTGTCCCACAGAATCCGAACCCAGCTCATCCTGGCAACACAATCCTAATGGTTTAGCTGTAACAACAATGCCCTACAGAGCTTTTCTTTGAGTAAAGGTCTTCTATAGTCTAAGTCCATCAGGTCAGTACCTTCTCCCTGTGCACACTGTGTGCTGGTCTATATTGTTTGGTTTAAAATACTCCAGTTCCTCCCAGGGAACATGCTTTTTACAAAGGATGTTCCAAGGTTCCACTTTCTATACATGCTCTGTAACACCCTGGAGTTACTGAAGTGCTGCATGCAGTTCTTTTCACCGGGTGGAGAAAGCTCATTTGTTCTCCTAGCCCCTCTATGTGAGGAAGACTGCTGCCCTCTCCTGTTGCACTCAATTGTATGTTACTGAGTGAAGGGGCAACCAGCCTGCATCCCTCTCACCACACCCTGCTCTACAGCTATACTCACAGCAATAAAGAAAACATCATTGCAAACACTCTGCCACCAGAAGTGCTTGCACAGATGTGGGTTAAACAAAACATCTTTGGGTGACAGTATGTGTTGGTGGTTCAACTAGCTCTCAAACTTCCACCAACCAACTTGTGTGTACCCAGGAACATGTGGTTGAGGCACTCTGTTGAATCAGTGTTGGAATTTCCTGGGGTGGTTCAGGGTTATTCATGTCTTATGAACCATAAGAACCCGTCACAAGGCTGTAATGATCATCTGTCTTACCTGAAGCACCACCTTTCATCTTTCTTATTAAGGCCCACTGACATGAAGCAGCCAGATCTCCTTTTCCCACCTTGGCGCCACAGCCAGGCCTTCTCTATCTCTAGAATAGCAATAGCCCTCTGGAAAAAGAGGTCTATGTCAGAGAGAAAACAAGGTATACAGAGCTCAACCCCACTTTTTGATTCAATCTTTTCCAATCAGCAACTAGTCTGATTGAGAAAATCACTCTGGAACCCAATCCCAAGTGTTCTTAGATTAATAGCACCAGTCACTCTCAGGTTTTTTGTGCACGTGGATCTGGACCGGCTGGTAGCCATCCAAAAAGCAGGAGTTTTAAATACATCTAAAAATGATAGGATTTAGTTTATAGCTGAGGCTTAGGACAGAGACAGGCACTGTCATCTCTGATATTATGAGACTCAAGTAGGAGTATAGGCCGTGACATAACTGCTAAGCAGTACCATGCCTCACCTGCAGCTTCCAGACGCTTTTGCTGTAACTAGAAATATCTGTGACAGTCTCACTCATGAGTGCAATCAGCATGTTGAGCAGAAGAACGTAAGTGAGGATCACAAAGAGAAGCAGCAGGAGCATGACAAAGTATCTGAATCTGGCATGCTCCTGAAAATCCAGGTCTCCCATCCCAATGGTGATCTTGAAGAGCTCCAGGGAGACACTAAGCAGCCCACCGTACATAGCATGGTTCCCAGTGCTCTCCAAATGAGCAAGAGACTTGTTCTGAGAAACCGAAGGAGCATCCCCCATCAGTGTAACCAGAGCTAGAAAAAAAAACAGGATTTGAAACCTCTTTATAAAATGTATTTATTGCAGCCCAGACTGCAACATAATGCTGAGCAAGTCCTTACCTGCAGCAAAGCCAAAGAGGAAGATCATATAAACCAAGAGGAAACGCAGCAGATCTCTCAGAATAGTCTGAAACACAAATCAGGAGGAAGCACCATTCTTTATCTCATATGAAGTCACATGGATGATCTCCTGCTCTCACACATCATAAACCAACCCCCAGTAACAATATGTTTAAGAAACTACTAATATGTACTACTTCCTCAGGTAAGTAACATCATTGCTAGCTTAATCTGACAGTACTACATGAACTTATTTGTTGTTTCTAAGAACCTATTCACACAAACATAACAAATATGTCAGTCCCCCAGTATGGCTGCTTCTGAATTGTTTTAACACACACATCTTTTTCCACCTCCATGGTGTTTCACACAAGTGGTGATTAAAATTCTTCCTGGTACCACATTTCACCTCTGCTTTGTCTTGTCTTTCTAGTCCCATTCTCCCCTACGGACCTGGAAACATTTCTCAGCCCAGTCCATTCCAGGGAACTTGCAGTAGTTTTGACTGCTAGTTTTGAGTTTTCTTATGGCAAACAGGGAAATGTCAGCTGCTGCCACTTCCTAAATTCAAAGATAGCAAACCAGTAGTTTGCTGAAAATGTACTTCCTTGAAGACATTGATCTAATCTCCTTGTGCAATATCTTCACTTCCACAGTCAGTATATCAATCCCATTTATGATTTTCATGGTCCTGAGAGAAGAAAAGTGCTTGCAGGTCTTCTATTAGTTCCTCACACCCAAAAGCTTTTCATACAAATCTTTTTACTGAGTACTGACCTTCTGGATCATGACACTGTAGATACCAGTTCGCTGAAAGCCCCGAGTGTAATACAGCATGTTCACCCATCCCAGAAGCAGGGAGAACACCATCACTGCCACATAGTTTTCTGAACTTGCACCATACAGGACTGCTGACAGCAGCAATGAGAAAGCCTGGATGAAGCTGGAGAGAAATAGAGGGAGTGATACAGTGACTTACTTCAACAAAAAGGCCCATTTGCAGATCTGCTCTGTTTTAAAAGCAAACACATTTTACAAGGCTACATGGAACATATAAAGTGGTAGTTAATTAGACATATAGTTTATATAAGCAAATCCTGTTATAACCCAACCCACAAGCTGTTGCAGTTTTGTTATGAACTGGTTAATCTCGCAGTATGGAAACTCTGAACTGCTTAATGTAACCCACGTAACTGATATTAAGTGAAAAAAATTTAACACTTATGAACACATGCACACATACATGCACACACATGCATCTACACACATTTCTCCTCAGAAAACTGAGGAGTTATTTTCCTTTCAGTCAACTCTGAGCCACAGTGACAGTATGATAGAGAACTTAAGCTCTTTCTCTAAGAAGTGTATGTTCTTATTTGTGGAATAATTGAGGGTCTTACCTTCACTGTGTTCCACTACAAATCTAAGGACAGAGCATACCCAGCAAAGTCCATTACAACAAAAGGTTATGACAAGATGCTGCAAGTAGAAGCAAGCAGGGAAGGGATGGAAAGAGAAGACGGTGGCAGAGAATCAATCTTTCCTGCTCACCATCTCTCTAGAAATGTTAGGGCAACTTAGCTGCACACAGCAGAGAACCAATTTCACCCATGCTTTCACTGTGCAAAAAACCTCAAGAGACATACATCAAGATCTCAATGCAGCTGTCAGAACACATAGTCTTCAGGGACTGGCGTCTCCTCCGCAAGTACAGACTCTAGCAGAGAAAAATCAATGGTAGCCATTCATCAAAAAACAGGGCATGCTAGAGAGTGATTCCTGTCCAGCATAACCTATTGCTCAGAGGCAAGGTTTGTTCCATAAGCTCCTCTTCATGCTTTCATTTTCAAAATCCCAAATTTCAGCTATTCATCCTTCCAAGATGAAAGAAAGGCCTTCTTTATAAAGCGCATGGATAAACAAGGGCTGAACCATGGCTCAGCCCAATGTCTTTATTAATAAACTGCACTAAATGCCAAGGATGAATTTTAGTACTACAAATCACAGAAGTCTCTCATAATTATTTGCTACTGTGAACTTATTTTTTCTCTTGCCCAGCAACCTGGCTTGTGCCACCCCTGTCACTATTAGATTGCACTGACACTGTGTCTTGGAGCAGGATTCCCTCCTGCCATCCATTCATGCACATCCTCATATCAGGAGAACTGAATCTGTTGCCTTCACGTCAGTGACAGTTTCTTTTTTTTCCTTTCTTACAATGGAACTGAACACAAGACCCCCATACCTGAGCAAAGATTAGATAAATGCCTCCTAGCAAGATAATGATGAGTCCAGAGACCCACAGGAAGCCTCCAGCTGTGAATTCCACTGGAAAGGAAGGCTGCAGAATAAAAACAAAACAAAAACCTACTGAAGAAGGCAGAGGTAGTGATGATAACCACCCAGCACCTTTTAAACTCTTCCAATCAGGCCTTTCTAGATAGAAGAAGATTGGACCTACCTTTACCCGTAGGGGTTGATAGTACGCAATGGCTGTAAAGATGATCATGAACGACAAGTATGAGACAAAACTAAAGTAGAATCTTTTGGAAGCAAATGTTTCCCATTTTTGCTGAAGCAGTTTGTTCAGTGGCTCCAAAACCACCATCTTGTACCGATTCTATGGAAAAATAAACAAAAATGTCCTCATGTGTCAACAGAAATGCAAATTCACCAGAGGATTGTCTTTTTCTGGGTTAGAGGTCAGTGGCTCCAACTAGGGAATTGCTAAGGGTTTACTCAGTCAAGCCTTTCAGTAGGAAAGAAATCAACCATCCCATAAGAAGTTACTTTTGCTCGGCTTTATCAAGGTATTTGGACACATCCAGCCTTATGACAACCAAAGGCTCAAGAATTTCTCTCATATTATAGATGATTAGAGGTGTATCAAGCAAACTATAAATAATAAAACATGCCAATACTTCCAACATGTACTTCTTTTCCAGAAAAACAATCATGTAAAACACCACATTAACATGAAATGATTTGCATAATACAACAGCAACACTATAGAAAGGCAGAAAGGATTTTGCTGCCTTTGAGTCGAAGGACTCACCGGTGTGTCACTGCTGTATGCCAGAATCTCTAGCACAGAGTTCTCCTCGAAGCTGTCTATAGAGGACAAGTCATAGAGACACACATGGATAGGCCCATAGGTCCATTCAGTGAACTTGCGTGACAGGTGCCTGTACACTGGGTCTTTGATCTCTCTTTGGATAATGTGCTTGAAGATCTATAGAGAAACCAGATGCATACATGTGTATGCAATGAAGGTGTAGAATGACACAAGAATATCCAAATCACCTTCAAAATACATGACACCTGGCTTTCTGCAGCATATGCTTTGATATACCCGAACACCACATTATCTAGCTAAAAGCAGGCGTTCATCTAACTACACCTTGTATCAGCTCCTCCAGAAGTAGAACCAATTTCAGTCCAGACCAGCTATCTTCGCTGCGACAGAGAGCAGCAGCAGCCAGCTCAGACTCTGTAGGACATTAAGTGCAGTAGCCTGGAGGAAGCCTCCTTTATTGTCTCCTGTGGCACTGCCACTGCCATCAGCATACTACAGGTTGAGTGCAAGATGCTCTCACATCAAACCCTAAGCTGAGGAAGTATACTACAGTTTTCCTTGTTTCTCAGCCACCCCAGGGTTCCCCTCTGTCTTTACCTCCACTTTGCCTGTCTTGGCAGCAAGCTGCAGAGGATTTAATCCATCATAATTCACAATCTCCTCCAGCTTCGACATTGGGTCAACCTTCACACCTGCCTTCAAGATCTCAACGTACGTTGTGCTCACAAACTTGGTGTTCTCCTCAGTGTCATCTGCAATCATCACCAGGGCATGGAGGACAGTGTTGCCCTGCGTGTCCTGCTCCTGGAGCCTGGCTTTCTGGTGGGGATTGTTTAGAAGATATTCCACAACCTCAGGCTGGTTGGTACAAGCAGCCAAGGACAGAGGAAGTTCACCTGAAGAGATGAGGACAGTATTTGAAGGAGAAGCAGAAACGGGCGAAAAAGAATTAAAGAAAAATTAAAGCAGTTCTAGGAAAATATATATAGCCTATAGATTTACCACTGGAACACAGAACAAGTTCTTCCTCAGCGTCTCTAGATTCAGAAAGGGTTTTGCAGTAAGTTACTCCTTATTTCTGGGGGCAGCTGAAGCACTTCCCCAGACCCCTAATTTGGTTAAACTAACCAAGAGCTTGTTTCTGTCTGAGGCTCCTCAGATGGAATTAAAACACATAAAACCAAAGATGATGCCAAATGCTCATTGGACACCTGAGTCTGTGAAAGGATTCTGGCATTCAAGTAAGTCAAGACCTTGACTACAGAACAGTGGAGAAGCCAACCCATGCACAGAGGGGCAAACCCAACTGAGAATTAGTGGCATTGCATACAGTAAGGCAATATAAAAAGTGAAGGAACATGTTCCACACTGACTCACCAAAATAAAAGTAAACTCCTTCTTTCTTTTTCTTGAAGAATTCACCGTGGGCTCTGGCATGGACATCAGCTCCATTCTCTACTAGAAGCTTCACTAAATCTAGGCTCCTTTTCTCTATGGCAATATGGAGTGCTGTCTGGCCTAAGGAAACAGAAAAAACTCACAAGTCAGTGCCACTATCAGAGGGAACAGGCAAAGGAATCTTCAGCAAAGTGCTCTTCCAACAATCACTGTATTCTGCACAGCAGTCCTACAGCCTCAGTGCCGGGCAGGGGGTGGGTGGCAATTGATGACTTTCAACAGCATTCATTGGAGAAGAACATTGCAAACACTGAGTCAGAAGACAACCCTCAAGACTGTCATAAATTCAGCACAAGACCTGACAAATGCCCCTGCCTGGCACTAAAATCCCAAGCAGCCATGAAAAGATAAAGACAATCATACATATACATAACTACGCTGCATGTCTGCTATTATAAGAATAACCCAAACAGCAGAACTCATACTTTAATAGTGATATACTATTTCCTTTTTCCCCTTTAGACATGCTTTTTAAACTTTCCCAAGCATATCTTTTGAAGAAGATGCAGTACCAGAATCAGAAATGTAAGGTGAGTGGGCTGTTAGTGTAACTGCACCAGAATGCTGGAACTGCAGTGCTGCATAAGCTCCAGTCCTTTTCCCTTGTATCTGCACCCCTTACCCAGGTAACGAAAAAGGTGCTCTGATACAGCACCAGAACAGAACCCTTACCTCTGTAGTAACAGTCAGAGCATGCCACATTGACAAGTGGCCTGGGATTGTGTGTATTTTGGTCTATTTCCAGCAAACGTGGGATTGTGTCATTCTTTCCATTTTTTAAGTTCAACAGGGCTTTCATTAAGCAGGTCTTCCCAGTATTTGCATCTAGAAGAAAAAGAGAACTGAATGGGTTGTGCAAGTGCTTTGCACACATCTCTATTACTTGATTCAGAACTTAACTCTCACTATACTACCAAATAATTATTCTAAGGGCCTTAGTATTTTTAGTCTGGAGTAGATGCAAAAACCTTAAGATATATATAGTTAATAGCATTCTCCATCCTCAGGAAAATAAAAGTATGGACAGAGGGCTGAAGAAAGCAAAGAACCACAAGCAGGTTCCCCTACTTCCCCCTTGCATTGAGAAGCGCTACCTCTGCTAACCCTAGTTATGGAGTACTGTGCAGGACTCTACCTGTGTATTCAGAATCAGTGAGAAATTTGGAGGTTCTCCTTAAGTACTCAAGTAAACCGTCCAGTGCCTCGGGGCTGCCTGCTGAGACTGCGCTGAAGAGCCTGCCTCTGTCAAAGCGATTTGAGTCCTTTTGGCTATGGAAGAAATGCAGTGTTAGGAAGTTTTGGAGAGCAGAAGACAAGAGTGTGCACTATGGTCTACAGAGATGGTGTAAGAAAGGACAGAGGCAGAAAAGTTTGTCAGAAAAAACAATTATTTTATTTTTAAGTCAAGGGAAAAATAGAGACAGTTCTTTCCCAGAATTCTCTTAAGTGGCTGCTCTTTCCATCAGCTGGAGCTTTTCCCAGATCCAGTCTGATGTGCAACCCTGGAATACACCCAGAGCACAAAGACAGAGATGCCCAAGATAGCTGCAGGACCAGAGTCAGTCCCATCACACAGTGCAAAACACTCTGTGAACTGGTTTACATCCCTCTGTGGCAAGTATAGGGCTCAATGCTAAAACGCTCTTACACCCAACCTGGCTTATTCAGTGTTAGTTCAGATTTACACAAAATACACAACACACCCCCTACCTTCCAAGTGCAGAAGAAAAGGGCTCATATGTCCCCTTTCTTCTTTTAATTACCTCCCACCAGATGCCTGCAATACCTCTACACTGCCACTTTTAGTTTAGACTTTGTGAAGCCTATAGGCCCCCAGCAGCAGGGATCAGTATAGATAAGGAGGGACTGCACCCCTGTCAAATACCCAACAGTTACTCACTTGCTAACAAGTCCTGGCCGATAGTTCAGATTAACCTTGATTTTAGGAGGAAAGTTACTGCTTTCCTCCTGATACGGTGTCTCCAAGGGTCGTCGTTCTCTCTTTCCAGGTCCTGATCTTTCTTCCTTTTTACTAGGTGCACGTTTATCTTCTGGGGTACTGTCATCTGTTTCTAGCAATCCCATCAGCTTGTTCCTCTGACCTGGGCCTAGCTGCCCACTTGTGAAGTTATCCATTTCTAAGAGAGATGGTCTTTCAGATCACCAAAGATTTTCTGCACTAGGAGACTAAACCTGCAAGGGAGAGGGATAATTGACATCATTTGTTCACAAACCTAGAACGTGTTCAATGCAGCACAGAGAGGAAAGCACACTTCCAGGTCCAGCGTTCCTACAGTTGACTATGGGACCCGAGAGAGAGAGACTCAGAAAAACTGTGCACAGTGGGAGTATTTGAATAAATACAAGGCCTTAGATAGGGTACCGCTGGAAAGAAGTGCACAACCAGTTCATGAAATACAAGCAACTGGTCTGCAGAACATCTGAACCCCCATTGTGAGATGACCTCACCTGTTGGCAGCAGCACAGGTTCCTTACTTAAAAGGCAAAGAAAGCGGATCTTCAGGAGACTACAGTCATTGTTCTTGTCTCAGTGCAGCCAACAAAGGCTAGTCACCAAGTGGCCAAAAAGATAAGATTAACTGTAGGCCTCCTTTGCAAGAGAGTGGGAAGTTTGTTCATGTTCTTTATTGGTAAGCATTATGTTGTTTCTACATGGAAAACATACATGAAAATTACGTTCCCCTCAGGCATTCTTATGTTTCATCCTGGGGCAAAAGGAGTAGGATCTTCCCGGTGTTTGGAGCTGTTGCCTATCCATGTGAGCACAAGGTCTGAACTTGAGCCCCACACCACAGGCAGATGTACAGCCCAGCTGCCAGGTGAACACTCAAGAGCCCTCAGAGCCTGCACAGAGCACAGTTTTCCCAACAACAAAGCTGGATCTGGATCTGCTGCACAGAGAGCATCAGTATTCCTCAGAGCATCCAGCCAGCCCACTTTATTAAGTATGTCCTGTACTCCTTTTTTACTCTTTTGAGACATCTCTTCATATACATCTGAGTACATCTCAGATCCACACCCAGTGCAAGCTATCTGTCGTCAGCATATGACTCCAGTTTCACGCAGTTTGCGAGGCAGGAAGGTAATCCACGACTGCCAACCTGAAGCAAAGCCTTCTTTAATAATTACGTCTTACTCATATGTACTCCCTCCAAATGGCTAACAGGTTTTCCCTGAAGCAAAATCTCCTTTGCTGGGACTACAGCCAGACTCCATAGCCTGTACCATCAGAGGCAAATCAACATACATAAGAAAGCATAGGCATTACGCCTTTGATTAAGATATGAAGAAACATAGTTCTAGGCAGCAAACAGCCACAAAACATCTTTATGCAGCTCACAGCAGGAAATCCAAGGGCTGATTTCAAGACAAACCATTAAGATAATTCAGCCATTCAGCTTAATCTGCACTCTAATGACAAACATTCCGCTGCACACACAGGCATACACCCTATAGCACCCTTTCAGACTTGTTTCCTCCCCCAAAACACTTACTGGTATATTTGCTGATCCTTTAGAGAGCTATTTGTACTTCCATAATAGTTTGCTTGTGCTTTTCTGTCTTTCTTTCCCAAAAATCATTTCTCAGCTGCAGTTCCCATCTCTCCACAGCACTGGAGAGTTACTTATTGTCAGCCTTGTACAGACAGACCGTCTGGTTTAAAAGAGAGAGCAAAACGGTCCTATAAAAAAGGACCCTTTAATATACATATCCACTTTGTCCGTCCCGAGGAAACAGAGACCACTCTCTGTATGCCAGCTCAACTTTCACTTCTCTACTCAAGAACTGAGTTGTTTCTTTCCGTGACTCTGGCAAGCCATTTTGAGTAGCGCAGCACAGAAAAGCCCTGCTGTCAAAAGAGGAAGAGCACAGCACTTACCCCAAGTTGCTGCAAGCTCCACCCAAGAACTGATCTGACAAGGAGTCCCAAGGGATACTTCAGAGGGTAAATAATCTCTCAGTATAAACCAAGCCAAATACCAACAAGTGTTAATTAGCGTGAAAGCAGATCCCAAGTTATTTGCATCCATGGGTGAGAGTCCTCCTCCTCTGCAGAGATGACCACACTCATAATAGCAGCCTGTTAACGGTTCAGTGTTGAACTTCTAGATGGTGGTGGTCCATGAGAGAATCCAAGCTGCCTGTGAGAAGGAATAACCATGGATTATTGTTATTTACTCAACTGTATAGCTTTCTGCCAAGCAAAGGGCTTGCACAGGAAATGACTAGATAGATTTCTCAGTAAAAGAGAGAGCCAATGAGTGCAGTGCTCTTATATGGGAAAGCAGGCTGGCTATTGCAAATTCATAATGCTTAACCCATGCCTGCACGTATAAAGGCAACATCTCAGGGCTTTCAACAACAGCCCACTCAGATCTCAAGGGAGGCGGCTGGTTTGATGCTGACAGTGCTGGAGCCCGTGGTTTCATTGTGAGGTGTCACAAGGCTCTTTCAGTTAGCCCCAGGACAAGCAAGTAAGCAGCAAAACATCTGAGGTCAACTGCTCTGTTGGAAGCCAGTTCTCCTTCACACAACTTCACACAGCCCAGCTACGAGGCAGTGCAAATGGTATGAGACAATAAACTAGCCAGAACGTTACCGTACAAAGTACAGTGTCAGCAACCCATCACAGGCACAGGAAACTGCACAAAGCAGACTCAGTTTCCAGACACTTAGGCCACTGGTTACTTAATTTGTCCTTAGTGCTTATTTCCTTATGCAAAAGGAAATGAGCACTCCAAAGGAGTGAACATCTTGGTGAAGGTACTTCTAGGAGCACTGACTGGTCACTCCTATAACTGTCTGTCGCTGAGACCATGTACACACACCAGTACCACTTCACTTACCACTCACAAGACAGAACCCCAGGAAACAGAGGACATCAGCCCACACCAAGTGTATTAGTTTTTTCTCTTCCACGCCTAACACAACTGAGACCTCAGCATCAGTGCAGGATGACATTCAGCACCCACAACCTCAACAGCCTTCCCCAGCATAGTGTTGCTGCAGAGTAGTTCTCATGTATATCCTGTAGAGGACTGATGGTTTACAAAGGCATTTAATGGGATCTAGGGGTCATCTAGAGAACCTTATTAACTGCCAAAATGGTAAAGAGCTCTTCTAATCAACAGCTTCATGGTGGGGGCAGATTCCATAAGAAATCTGAAAGATTTTAATTGCCATTGGTCAAAAAATATTGAGAAGGGGTGTCACATCATAAGACACTGAACTCTGGCTGTTGCTTTCTTCTTCCAAACCTACCATGAGCCAAAAGAGAGCCTAAAGCAGGATGATGTGACACTTCCTGGAACGTGGTCCTTACCCATAGAAACATTCCCAGATGGCTTATACTTTGAGTCAGATACAGGCTGTGAGAAGACCTTCCTATAAATACACCCATTAAATGGCAGGGTGCCTTTTCATCTTTCATGGTTTTGCACGAGATCACAAGCTTATTTCTGATATTCCTGATATTCCTGTGTTTCAACATTAAGCTGATCCAGAACAATGCAAAGCTACTTACTCTTTCCAGGTTTAATGACGTATTAGGACCCACAGAATAACCTACAAAGAACAAATATAGCAGATAAATGCAAGGTCAGATCTCATCCCTCCTATCTGTCATTCCAGCTTTGCATTGATTTAGTTCAGTTTGGTTTAGCTGCGTTACACTCAATTTACTGCGATATCAACAGACATAGATTCAGACCCAGGAGTTTAGCTCACACTTAGAGTTTAAATCCTCTTGGGCTTTTCCCCCAGCTTTCACGGGAGACAGCCCACTATTCCAGCCAAGAAATGAAATCAGCTTACAAAAGTTCATCATAATAGAGTTCTTTCTCCGCATCTGGTTTTAATAGCTTACACAGAGGAAGGAGAATGTGCAGACTGCTGGGAAAGGAATCACTGCCAGCTGAGGGGTCACCACAGCAAAACAAAACCATGGAGCTGCTGGGGAACACAGAAACACTGGTATGTGCACACACATACACACATGCTTCCACAAAGTACACTAGGGTAAAACACTTGTGCACCCATTTCAGAGCAAGGCAGGGAAAAAAAATACAAGATCTGCCCAAACATGCACTTGCCAGTGACAGGGTTCCGAGTTCTGTCACGGGATGACGACACTGCTGCGCACCAGCCAGCTTAGCTGGTTGGGATGCTTAACAAGCATCTTGCCACCGAAACTTAAAAGTCCTGAAAGCTGTTGGGACTCAGGAGAAAGCCACCCAAAGCAGCATGCAGGGAGAAGAAAAGCAGCAAGTTCATTTCACCTATCTGCCAACCTGAAGTTTGGAAAGTGCCATGTGATCCTCTTGCCTTTTGAGGCTTTAATTTGGGGGAACAAGAAGGAATCCTGCACTTGAGCAGTACTTATTTTATTGATGTAAACGTGTCTGCTGGCACTAAGTTTCTCCTGACAGGAGGCACACGCTCTGTGGAAACCTTAAATCTGGGAAGAGAGAAGTCAAACTCTTAACTACTAAGTGAAACTTCAAGTCAAATCAATAAATTCCATTTCATACTACTATAGAATATATCAGTGATACAATTACAGACGATATATGATGTAGCAGAGTAATTCATGGCAGGAAAAGTGATGACCAGAACCTGCTTAAGCATGAGGAAGATGGTGCTGTGAAAAGATGGAACAAGCATATTTCCTACATTATGTATTCTCTGCTCACTTAAGTGCCCATTTTTACCAAATACTAAAAAACCATCTCATGATTAATATCCTTTCTGGAGCTGTAAATAGAAGAACAAAGTCACTTACATGTGCCTGTAATTTAGTTACAGCATTCATCTGTAGCCACTCTGAGGAGCAGCAGCTCAAACTTACCTTTACAGGAGGAAGGTAAGCGTGCTGCAGTATCAGCACACAAGGGTGGACCAAATTCTCTCCAAACCACCAGGCAAGGCAGTGTTTCATTCAAACCATGAAAGCCACATGGTTAATTTAAAAAAAAGTGTTTGTTTTAAAGTTGTACTTTCACACCTGGGAAAATACAAAGAGTCTTTTTTCATGCAACCCCAAACTGAAGGCATGAATTTTAGCAGCTTTGTTATAGGTTAGACAGATGGAAATGTGTTTCTCTAGACACCAGCCAATGCCCAATCAAATCCAAATATTCTTATATATAATTCCTTGTCAGAACCTGTCTGATGACCATGGGGACTGAATTCATTTACATGACAGTACTTTTGTAAATGCTAGTCTTACATCGTAATATTTAAAGGTTCCTATCTATACATACTTCTCAGACCTTTGAAGGAAACATCCACTTCTCTTATTCCTTACATGGAGATAGCTTTCTACTTGATGTATCCCTTTCTGTAGGATTACAGCCTGAAGGAATGCTTCACTGACAATCAAATAGCAGCAAAACAGGAAACCCAAGGGTAGTTACAAAAGCCTTTAGTGGAGAAACAGTGACATCCAGTGGCCACCAGGGAAACCTGAATTCCTGCTGCTTATGAAAACAGCCTCAGCACGAAATTCTTCAGAAATAGCAGAGTTGCAGTCACATACTTGTGAGAACCTCAGCCATTCACTTCTGTATCAAACGAGTTAACAGAAACTCGTCTAATTTAAAATTTCAAGTTCCCAATGAAGCTGGTTTGGATGATACAGCAGCATTCCATAAATACAAAATTGCACAGCCAAGGATCTGTGGAGACAGCTGCTACACAATACCTTTGGAACTGCAGACGAGACTGCAAGCATACTGAGGTATTCCCAATGATTATGTGCCTTAATCCCCACTTCTACAGATTACTTTTCAGGACAGTTGCTAACACAGCAAAACACTGAACATATCCAAATACCACTGTCACGGGGTTATCTTAGTTGTCTTCTTTGTAGTATGTTTTTAAAAGCACAGAAAACAAACCCATTGAAATCTTGGGATTTTTTTGGTTTAAGAGAGAACGGACTAGAAATTATCTGAAGGTGTCAGGAAAAAAACCCCAAAGGCCAGTCACAAAGTTCACCTTGCAGCAGGATTAGACATTATTAGAACCTGTTGCTGGTGTGGAAGCATTAGGATTATTCTATTTAAATAGCATACAGATTCTGGCTAAAGCCTATCAAGTTCATTAGTTACGAATACTTGGCTCTAAGCAGATCGAATTGAGGTACCACCACAGTTGCATCTTAACAACATCAGTCATATACATTGCCTTAGACCTCTTCCTCTGTCTTTTGCTCCTATCTTCTTCAGTGCAAACAATTCATGTTATGCACATATCTACGTTTCCTTGTCATTTACATAATTTCCCTAATTCAATTCATTTAAGATAAATTGCAAAGAATTTTTTTCATTAATGGCAAAATCCCTTGCAGCCATCTCTCCAGCTAGTGACTGCCATCCCTCCATTAGCGGATGGGGATCAAAAGCCTGGATAAAACAATCCAGGGGACTGTTTTAATCCACTAGGGGATCAAAAGCCTGGATAAAACAAGGAGCAGCAGAGCTCAAGTGCCCCCACATCCTCACACTGAGGCCAGCTCCACACTTCACCCAGGTAGTGCTGCAACACTACAGCTCTGGGGATTCTGCTCCTCGTGTTTTAGCTTTATGCATGTGCCACTGTGTGGCATTTTTAGTAAGCTAAATATTAACTCTCTGCACAAGCTTCACCTAAGGAAATCTTCCTATGGAGCTGGGGAAACAAGCACATGGGCATATCCACTTTCACCCAACCAGCCAAAGCTCCTATGCTGGCGACCTGCCACTTACAGATCTGTATCTGAAACAGAGCAAACAGTACCTGCACCCTGTGTTATCCAACCAACCAGTCAGCATCTGTTACCACACAGATTAGCTTAATTTTTAGAACTTGAGAAAGGACATCTGTTAATTATAAGCCAGAGAAGATAAAGCAGCTAGTTGTAGCATGGAGCGTTAACAGTAGCAGAGAAAGGTATGTAAATTTATTCAGTGTTCTATCTCCTCTGGACAAGACTTCGTGCACTGCTGAGTGGAGACCTGGGCTGTGAGACACCCAGAGAGAAGTGGGGAACAGTCAGGGCTCATAGGGATCTCTTGAGGACATCTCAGCCAGCTCCCCTACTTGACTAGGGCCACCCAGAGCTAGCTGCCCAGAACCGTGTCTAGACAGCCCGTGAGGATCTCCACGGAATGAGTCTCCACAGCCTCTCTAAGCAGCCTGCCTAAGCAGCTGGACTGGAAAAAGCAGGAGCCGGATGTGTGCTTGAACAGCAAGAACTATGAAGTAAGAAAGACAAAGCAGCAATTACAGGAAAACTTAATCTAAGGAAGATTATCTCTTACCGTAGAAACAGCAATTGTTTATAGAAATACTTCAGGTTTACGCTAGCGCAGCCAGGTATAGCAGGCAGGGAATCAAACCCCACTACTGAGAAAAAAAAATCTAACTCTTAAACCACAGTGAGTTTTAGTTACAACTAAACGAGTTTTATTGCAGCCTTCTGGAAATTAGTGCAACTTTCTAGCCAGGACTGAATCCGTGCCAAGAACACACTGCTGATGAGTGGCTTACTTACCAGACACCGTGATGTCACTCTGAAAGCTGACATTCAGGAAGAACAAACTTCCACAGCAACCCTACAATGGACAAAAAAATCCTCCAAACCCCAAACCACCAAGATAATGCGTAATACAGAATTATCAGTAAAAAGCAACACATGCCAGCACAAAACCAGTGCACACACAGCATATGTATGCCAAGATCCTCACTGCAAACTAAGCAGCTGTCAAAATTCAACAGAAGACAACCACCGTAGGTACAACCTGGTTAACACAGGTTATCAGAGCCACCACTACAGTTGAATCAAACCATTTAACCCCACCCCATTAAAAGAAAGACAATCCACGCTTTAGGGAAGATTTCCCAGCTTCTGGCATTAAATGGCTGCGTAGAAAACTTGTACTTAGCCCAAACCAGAAAGCTGTTACCCTGGCTCAGTAGTCCTGTATTTCTAGTAATTTCAGGCAGTTCACTAGACCCAGAGCATTAAGACACCCTCCCACCTGACCACTCCTGCCCCATCAGCCATCCTCACTGCAGTTTGCACTTTCCCAGAGCACACATTCCATGCACAACAGCCAGACCACCCCCCTACACCCGGTTCTGCACTTTCCAGAGTCCACCACCGCAATGTGATTTTCCCACTTAAATACAAGATTATTTGCATTTGCTCATGTTCACCCCAACTTTCCAATACACATACTGAAGCTCAAGTCCCTAAATAGCAGTGTCAGGCAGCCCATCTGTTCACTCTCACCATTACTTACGGCAATTTAAACACAACTGTTAAGTTCACAAGTTGCAGCAAAGCCCACCCCACTGCACTGACAAGCTCTCCCCTGTATTTTGTGTGTGGCTTTCTGAATCTTTTACCAGATTATTATTCTTGGAAATTAACTATAACAAAGAAAACCAACATTGTTTTAGTGCTTGAATTAAGACTTTAATCCAGACCTGATTCATCCACAACAGCCTCATTAAGCATACAAAAAGGCTTTAACTGCCATGGAAGAAAACCACAATAAGCATGTCACTTAAATATACTGGTTTTACTAGCTTGAACTGAGACAGACTACAGATTGTAATGTGCAACAAAAAACTTTATTAGCATTTCAGTTGTTCGGCAGATACTTCAGCTTGCTTTAAACCTGAATTTAACTTAAGACATTACAGAACTACAGTGCAAACCCATGTACTACTGGCAATACCATTGTTAAGCAAGGAGCAAAATAACTTAAAGGCCACCCCTCAGGCGCAGCACAAGATGGAGGGTGGATTCCTTCTGGATGTTGTAATCAGACAAGGTGCGTCCATCTTCCAGCTGCTTGCCAGCAAAGATCAGCCTCTGCTGGTCAGGGGGAATGCCTTCTTTGTCCTGGATCTTGGCCTTCACGTTCTCAATGGTATCACTGGGCTCAACCTCAAGGGTGATGGTCTTGCCAGTCAAGGTCTTCACAAAGATCTGCATGTTGAACTGCAAACCATACACAAATTTCAGCTATCGAAATATAGTCTTCAAATTACTTCTAACTAAAGGGTTTATTACTGTTTCACACTATACAAAAGAACAGTTAAAAGTTTTTTGGGTGTTTCTGACTCTTCTTCTCCCGACCCTTCATTTTCAACGACATGAACCCCCTTCCGAGGCCGGCACGCTGCACTCCTACACCAGACTTCTTCCATCGCCTCCCACCAGCCGGCTCTCAAGACCCCCAACTGCCCCGCACAGCCGCTGCAAGATCTCCGCCCCCCGCGGCACTGACTCAGCAACGCACTTCCGGGACAGACTCCGCCATCTTGCCGTACCACCACCTCCTTCCACAACGCCTGATTTTACTGCCCACCCCCCCCCGTTCTCACAACGGTTCACGGTAAAGGGAGACTGCACCATTCCCCCATCTTGCCCAGCAAAAATCCCTGCCCGACAAGCCGCCACCCCACTTCCTACCTTATAACCCACTAAATGCTGTTTTCCCCTCTTCCCGCCGCCCCACTCACGTCTTAGGCCCTGCACGTCACTCTTCAACGCCGAAGCCCCTTACGGTTCCGCAGCTGTACTCTGCGAATGACGCGACCCACCACTACTTATATGGTGTTGCGCGCACAGTCCCCGCCCACCTCCGCTGACGTGCCCATCCGCCTCCCGAAGTAGTCCCAAGTAAAAGAGCACTGTTGTGAAAAATACTCACCTTTCTCCTCTCCACTTTCTATTCCCGCGGGAAAAAGGGTCCTGGAATTGCAGTGGAGGGTCTCGGATCCTTAAAAATCTCGATAATTCAGGGCGCGGATGGATCTGCAGTTGTGGGACATCCGCAGTGGTCAGAGGCGCACGCTCGGCATGGATTGGCGCAGCAGTGAGAAGAGCGGATGTTGATTGGCTGATAGAGAAGGGCTCTAAGGAAAGCTCTGGAAGATTCGGGTGCTGCCCGGTGCTGATTGGTGCGCGGTGAGGTCAGCGCTGTTGCTAGGGGGAGTCGCCTTGTGGAGGCAGAGTTCAGCGAGGAGTGCGCTGGGCTGTAGGTTCGATCCCTGTGTCAGCCCCGAGCAGTGTTCGGGGAAAGAGGCTGGCTCGGGGTGCGGGAAGCGTCCCGAGGAACTGCCCTCGGCACCCGCTTTTTGCTGATCCATGTTAATACCAGTACCTCTGACCAACTCCCTTCCCTGCCTGGGGTGGCATGAAGCATCTATGGCAGAGCCTGGAACAGTCTGTAGGTCTAGTGTTGGCATGTGTAGATGTGAGGAAAAGATGAAAAAAGCAGGATTGAGTTAGTAAAACTGGAAAAAAAGTTCCTTAGACATTCATGAGCGTTGGTAGCTCCCGGTGCGTCACGCTCAGTGTCCCTTGTCACGCGGCCGGTTTCCTGAGCAGCCCCTTGAACCAGTTTCAGGCAGCTGACAGCTTAATTCTTTAATGTGAGGTTACAAAACAACCCCCGTCATGCAATGCTGACATTTGCAAACGGCTGTTTACTTCAGAACAGGAAGCTTTGATCCAGCTATGGAACAACTTCCTTCTGAGAACTGATGTGGAAATGTGCATTATACCTTTCAGGCTAGCTCCTAACCCATTTTACATCATATATATCTGGAGTATACAAAATCCAAAAAGGCTTTTATGGGGCAGTGTTTTATCTGCTGCTAGCTCTGTCAGTGAAGCCAGATGAACTTGCTTAAATCCTCCACTCACAAAGCATAAGCACGTGTGAATGGCAATATTCAGTACACAGCTCCTTTGTTTTCCCCTTAATAAAACCTAAAAGACAATCAAACCCATTTAAAAACCCTTAACAATAACAAACCTCTTTTGTTTTCCTTTCTCCTAACAGGGCTTGTGTCTGCTAGTACCTCCTGGTTTGCAGTAAAAGGAATAAATCATCCCAACAACAATTATTCACAATGTATTCAAAGGAAGAGGGGAAAATGGTAACCACAAAGTTTAGAGACAGCTCCACGGCAACAACCAACCTTGGGAATACTCTCCAGCAACATAAATTTAGGATAGAAGGCAGTATCAGATTTAGGCAATAGCACATTTGTTTTCTTTATGCTGCCATTTTTGCTCAGTGTTTCCAATACCTTTGTTTTGTTTTGCTTGCATGGTGCCAGGGTGACTAAAGGCTTGTTTCAGGGCTGGCCTGCATATCCTGTATATCCCACGCATTGCACCAGGAACCACGTTCCAAAGCCAAACAAGATCATGGAGTACTGAGAGGAGGACCAGAGTAACTAAAACTTACAAATGTGAAAGGCCACATATTGTATGTGTTAAAGTGGAGATTAACAGGCTAAAAACTCTGGCCTGTGTTTCAGCACATCAGACTCGCATTAAGGTTTTTAGTGTGCAGATCTTTGCTTTTTAATGTCCCTTTAGATGGAGAAGGAAAAAGAGAAATTTCTGTCTTTCTTCCCCTTTCTGTGTAAAACGTAAAATACAGGAGCTCTCCCTTGTATTTTTTCCAAGTATGGCTAAATCCTATGACCAATCTGCTTTCTGTATGGTTGTTCTGTTTCTGTGTAAGTATTCAAATCAACAGATCAGAATAAACTCCCACCAGATGAGCCCCATGGGTAATTGTTTAAATACCTTCTTAATAATGGCTCCTAAAAAATTCATTCTTCAAGGAAATGACATCCCAAGCAAGTGCAGACAGCAACATGCTGACATCGAACACAGGCTCGTACTTTTAGACAATTATGGTTTAAATTCATCAATTCCATGCAAAAAAGCTTCATTATTTTCCTCAGTTATCCCTCTGTCAAAAGAGATAAACAAAGAGTCAGGCTTTGTGCAGGCAGCTCCTGGAAACTAATCCCCATAGCCTGCAGGCCATGTACTCCACACATGCCACCATTCTGCAGCCTCTACTGATTGGATTCATTTAATTCTCCTATTTATTAATCTTCAGTAGCCATCTACATGGAGCCCACCTCTTCTGTTTCTGGGTAGGGGGTGGGCTGAATATAGAAAGCTTCTTAAATGACTCTTTTCCCATCCCTTGATATTTTCAGTGTAGTAAACTCATGCCCTGAATGTCTCACACCTAGTATCTGCATAGATTCCTTCAAAGATAATTATTACTAAGTTGAAAGCTACTTCTTTTTAAAGTCAGAATGCAGTGTTTCTGTATTGTGGGCCAGATTCTGCCTTATTTTCACACATTATGTGTACAGAACAATCTTCCAGGCTGGAGGTGATGCCCTGGTGACTTTGTTTTACTGAATTTCAGCTTTACCTCAAAATTTCTTTAGAAAGTATTTTATTACCTGAATTTGATACAGACACAGGAGATCTGTGTATGTTGTGGTTATACAACATAAATACAAAGTCTATGTATTTAAGGTACACACCGCTATGTAGCTCTTGGTGAATAAGAATCATCAAGCAGCTGACAGTGAACTGTATATAAATAAATGCAAAGGTCAGTAAAACAGAAATTGTCTTGTGACTGGCCTGACTGCACAGGTGGTGCCAGCAGCCTGCAGTTGGGAACACGTATTTCTTTCCAAGTGGTTTCTAAAGTAGGTCATTGGGCACTAGTACAAAGCAACCTACTTTCAGAAGAGAAGCATCTGGAGGTCAAAGAAATGTTTCCAACAAATCTGTAACATTCTAGAACACAAGCTGGGTCTGGGTTTTATGTACACTAATGTTTTAGCAACCACACAGCATTTCTAAGTGAGCAATGTCAAATGAAGCAATCTGTTTATCTTTAGTACAAGGCTTTAAGTTGGGACAGCCGGCTGGTCAGGCAATGTATGTGCAGCCAGCTCAGTTCTGTTCCTTTGTTCAGATAAAAATAGGGCTACTTGCCACAGGGAAAAAAACTCACAATGTATATTCTTATAATATTACCTACCTCAGGCGTCTCTCACTGTGTATGACACCAGATAATTATATTTATCTATTTACAGCTGTAGAGATAAATATTTTCTTCCTGAACTTGTATCTCTGCAATAAAGCCTGATCTTTGCTGAAGTTCCAGCCACAGGACAAACAGGGCTGTGGCATGTTACTGCGTGTCCTTGTCCTGCCAAGCTCAAGGGTTACAAAAATAGTGAGTCACAAACCAAAGTACTGTGAAATTGAGTGTAATATTATGAGATTACCAAAAAAAGACAACTATCCGAGGTTTGGTTTTTAAGCCTTATGCTAAAAATACCTTAAATAAACAAAGTTTTTAATAAGCTACCAACTTCATGAGATGAAAGCTTAAGAAAAACAAACAGATATCCAGATTTGTAGTAAAAAGATAAGAATCAGCAATACTCTTCTGTTATCCTGTTTGTTTAAAGGATATTTTAACTTTGCAGGACACACAGGACACAGCTTTATGATCTGCGCTGCCCCAATAAATAGGCTTGGAAACGTCTTCCTCTGTAAGTCTAAATGACCCCAAGGAACATGTGGCAACTGTCTATGCTGTTGATGTGAGGAGACTTCTAAAGGGCGTTTTATGAAGATGCCATCACAGGTTTGTGTCTGCATTTCACACCAGTGAAAGCAACAATCAATAATAAGGTCTATTCTAAAAATTACTGTCTGCATCACTTTTTTTCCAGTCTGCCTCCTGCCTGCGAGTCTTTTGGATCTGATCCAAGCTGCACTGCAGTGAAGGAGCTCTCTTTGTTCACATTCCCTCTGCTGCGTCTGAGCCCACTGAGCATGTGGTTTCTAGGGTGAGGTTTTTCAGCAGGATAGCAAAGAAATACCTTGAAAAAAAAAAAAAAAAAAACAACAGAAAGAGAGAAGAAATAAGTCTTAACCCACTGTTAAGCATTATCAGTGTGTTTCAATTCACTGTGACAGTGAACAAAAACCGCTACTGCCAAGGCCAGTCTGAATAGCCTGCATCCAGTGGCCTAGAAGTGATAACCTGTGTTCTGTTTTCAGAACCAGCCTAGATCCCTTGATGGGGAGGGGAATGTGCAGAATTCTTCCTCCTCAACAGGAAGACTAAAATCCAAGCACTGACATTTTTCTCTCCTGCACAAACTATGCAGTTTTAACTACTTCAGTTCTATGAAACGTGGTTTGAGGTATACACTACTTCTAGTTCCCTGCTTACTAGATGAAAAGCATCCACAGTAACCAGTTCTCTTTAACCTACAAACATGTAGCTGCCTTTGCGATGAAAATGCCCTTGTAAACGGAATCTCAATCTGGGCTGCAAGCCAGCTCTGCAGAGCTGAGTCATTGTTATACAAGCAGGGCTGGGCTGACACGGAAAACCACCTTTGTACTTTAACATTAAACCACATCAGCTGTTGAACTCTAGTATCACAAGATACCTAAAGAAAACAAACTGATTTACTGGACTTTTCCTCAGCTTTCTGAACGTTTCCTTCTCCACAACCATTCTCATCAAGTTATTGACTTCTACTGAAGTTCGGCAAACATTGCATCAGACTTGGAAATAATGTACCAGGAAAGCTGCTGACTCTTCAGGCACTGGGTAACACCGGCCCCCCAGGTACACCAATAATACCATATGCAACCACTGAAATGTAGGGCTTGTAAATCCAAATACCAGTGAAATTTGTCATCAGCCAGAGAATCCCCTGTAAAGCTCTTGAACTGGTTATTTATGTGAGACCCAGTTTTGAGCTCTAAGAGTCCTTTCTAATAAAATATGATACAAATAAAAAAGCAGAAAGAATTTCTTTACTGCAGCCTTCTGAAACAAAGCTGCATTTTGTTCTTCCATTTTGGTCTATTAGTTCTTTATCCTGAAATGTTACAGTGGGAACAGAATTCAGCTTCTCAGAATGCTTTCTACATTTAAAATATGCTGAACTAATTGCACAGGAGCAGAAAGGGATAGATTTGCAGCTATGATATGGCCTGCACATCAGTTTCGCCACTGGAACTGCTTTTTGAGAGCACACAAATGCCAGCGTCTCCTGTCTTGCAGAGAGGAGGTAATTTGTGTGAGCTGATTGCTAATGAGCTCCTAAAATATGTTCTTTCAGTCCAGTGCAGTTTAGTGTTTTTAGGAAAGGACTGACAATGTAAGCTCAAACTTGAAACTGCCATACCCTGCACTGACAGCACATAACTCCATGATGCAAACTGCACAGGCTCAGTTTCAGCTCATGGTCTCCAGTTTCACCTCAGTGACTTTTCTTCCCAAAATATAAGGTGACTAACATGAACTTTAGGGTGACTAAAGGTCTGGGAGTGGCCCAGCTCAGGAGCTACAGATAAACATGCTGGCATGGGTCAGGATTTGTCACATACATCGTATTAAAATGGTTCCATAAGGATGAGTAACCAGAACAGAGGTTCACATTAGGAATAACAGGAAATTGTAACTCAGCACCTTTCCTGTCATCAGAGGAGAGAGGTGCTGAGCCACAGGGTTGTTACGTGAGTCCTGGTATGTGCCATCTCAGGAGGCAGCCTACACACTGCAGTCGTGTGTTTTTAAAGCTGTTATCCAGACCTGATCCTGCTTCATTCATCGCTGTCCAGTTGCTTTGCTGTATTCCTGCCTGAGACATGACCCCGTCAGTGCCTCTTCCACCCCACAACCAGATGTCAGCTCACATGTTGACAGCTTTCCCTGTTCCCCTTCCTGAGAAGAGCAAGACATTCAGTTCTGTTGAAATTCCCAGTGCTGGGCACAAAGCCTCATCCATAGAGTGACTTGGTTTTTTTCCCCCAACCAAATGGGACTTGGACACTACAAGTTTTGTGGTTCTCCCGTGCACTGAATAATTTTACTTGAGAAACAGCATTGTCTCCTAGATGTTAAAGAATAACCTTTTCTAAGATATTTACCACTAGAGGAGAGCTTCATGTTTTCCTAAGCTGTTTTTTGGGGAAAGTGGGGTGGGTTTTGTTTGTTTATTTGTTTTAATGGTATGTACTATCTAACCTAAATTACCCTATGATTCTATGATCTTCATTGTTTTCCTTTCTAAGACTTTGATGACAGAATTTGTGAAAGGTGGGAATCATGTTAGAACTTGTTTCTCTGCAAAGCTGCAGTAATGATTTCCAACTTTAGGAAGGACTAACCACACTTTTGAAGATACATCCTGATGCACCACAGTACTGTTCACCAGCAGTCTTATTCCTAGCCAAGGGTGGGCACGCAGAAGGGATGTGCAACAGCGTGCTTCCAGTCACACAATCACAGAGTGGTTTGGACTGAAAGGACCTTAAAGCACCTCCAGCTCCAACCCCTGCCACGGGCAGGGACCCCTTCCACTGGAGCAGCTCGCTCCAAGCCCCTGTGTCCAACCTGGCCTTGAACACTGCCAGGGATGGGGCAGCCACAGCTTCTCTGGGCACCCT
>JBCJKH010055403.1:0-15327 GCA_039877255.1 Loriculus beryllinus | reverse complement strand
TTTACCCATTCTTCCTGGGGTTTTTTGGTTTTGTGTTTTTGTTGTTTTGGTGGGGATTTTTGTTTTGCTGTTTTTTGTTTTGTTTTTTTTTTTTTTTTTTTTTTTTTTTTTTTTTTTTTTGTTTGTTTTTTTGTTTGTTTTTTTTTTTTTTTTTGGTTTTTTTTTTTTTTTTTAGTGCATGTGTGTGTGTATGGTATGCACAATACAACTAACAGCTGATGGGGCTTGGCACATCCTCCTATACAATGTTAATAATGGGGAAAAAATAAACATTGCACACAGCAGCATAAAATGATAAAGCAGTTGGTTTCCTAAATGAATGATGAGATAAAGCTTGGGTCTGTAACTCAGGAAACACATCAGCATTTTCATCATACGCAGCCTGGAATACTGGCTGTAAACAATAGGCTGGCAACACAAGGGGAGGAAAGGAGAGAACTGCTTAGTCTAAACAATTTATCTAAGAAAAGTTTAATGAGCTACTTTTGTGTTTCAGTACAAACACAGGGTTTTAGCTTAAATGAGCACGTTCCTTAAAGCAGGATTTAGAGGATTGCTATCAGTGTTGGAAGAGAGAATGCTGAGGAGGTTGTGTAGAGTTTTGTTGTCACTTTGAAGAGAGGGGCTGCTTCATCCTGGGACTCGAAGGGAAGGGTAAATGTCTGCGAGGTTATTTACCTTTTCTTCTGACCTTCCGCATTGTTCAGTCTCAGCTACCCTTTGTTTCCTATTTCGTTCTGTCTGGCTCTGAAGGTGCTTCCACAGAAGAGAATGTAGGATCTTAAAATGAGGAACATATCCAAGGAAAAGATCGCTAAACCTCTCAGGAGGAGCTGTCATGGCCAGTCACATTTGTGTGAGAAGTTTCTGTCTTGAACAAACATACAGAGAAGAAACCAAATGATAAAGATCATCTGAGCTCTGTAATGTGAAGCAGAGCAAAGGTTGTCCAGAGTCTCATTTATTTCTTTTTATTATGTTAAAGCCCCTGTCTTGGAGCAGGACTCCATCATAGCAGCCTCAGTGCAAAATGACAGGCCCTGCCCCAAAGTCTACAGAAGCGGTGGTGGGATACAGCAAAGGGGTATACCACTGACCAGCAAATACAACACATCAGCCGAGATGAGAGCTGGTGCCCTTTGCCCATTAAATAGGATTCATTCTGATGAGAGGCAACAAGCCTGGAGTAGACAGGTAATCTAGGAGATGATAGTAAAGATGAATTGGGGCTTGCAGGTGAATAGTTCAAGGATTTCCCACAGCTTCCTGCTCTTCGTTCACACTGAGCCTTCTCAGTGAGGACCAGAAGGCTGAAGTCCACAGTAAACACAATATAATTACTATGGCAACCTTGCAGGCATGTTGGGAAGATTCTGACAAACTTCCTTATTATAAAGCTGGGTCAGTAATTCTCTTGTCCATCTGACTCAATAGGAACCTGCCTCCTCCAGGTAGTGGAAAGTGGAAGGAGGCACTTATTCCCCAGTGTGAAGTGAGGGCATCCACATGCCCAAACCAAGATCAGGTACAGCTCTTTGCTTTGAAAGTGTTTTGGGATATATAAATGGAGTTGTCATGAATCCAGTTCTCTCTTCCTTGGAAGGCCAGTCTCATTTCTGAGAGGAAGATGGAGAAAAATCAGAACTAGACAATATTTGAATAGCTAGCAACTTTCTCATGTTTTCAAATAGCTTTTAAAGTAATGCTGTTGATGCACATATTGCTAGGTAACACTGAGGCTGATTTCAAGGTAATTAAATTATCTGTTCCCTACCATCAAGATCTCACTGACAAGAGCTAAGGGACCCTGAGAACCAGAGATCATGATAGGAAATTGAATTGCAATTCTGGAAATTTTTGGAGCTGTGTGCATATTTATATACTCACTAAATACCAACTATTTGTTTTAAGGAAGTGGGGTCTGGAATGGAAACAATGGGTCTGAAGTCCTCACTAAGTTGCCAAAAAGTTAGTGATTTCATGCCAATTCACAAGACCAAGCCAGGTGGTTTGAAAAATATCAGGAAACTGTAAGGAAGCTGAAGAAGTTAAGAGCTTTCCATCCAGCCTGCTTTTCATGGACCCCAGCAAAGCTGCCCTACACCTCCACGGGGAGCAGCCTCTTGCCTGTAGGAAAACTGAATGTGGATGTCCTGGTCCCACCTAGAGACTTCCTGCAGACTCTGCTGGCCTCTGAGGGAACAGGAGTTGCACATATGCCCTTAATGACTTCCTGGAGGATTCAAGCCTTTTCTTTAAGTATGCTTACGGAAGACAGGAGAAAGAAAAAATAAAAGTTCTTTGGAAATGAAGTAATGAAAAATATCTTGGGGGTGGAAAAGGGAGGCCAAGATTTAGACCATAACAACCTTGCCAGTGGAATAAGACCTACTATGTGGGATGTGAATAAAGATCCTCTCAATGCATAACACTTATTTTATGATGCCTCGAAAGGTGAAAACTGTCTCGACAGCACAAGAATTATCATATCAACAATGTTGAATGTTTCAACAGAAAAATGTTGATGAAGTGAAAGCCAAAAGCATTAAGAATGCTGAGGCTTATTTTCCCCTGAGTTTAGAAGTAACATGAGTTGGTAAAAAGAGACATTTTGTACAAAATCTTTTCTGGCTCTAACTGTCTTCAGAAACATTTTCTAGCTTGTAAGGAGAATTCATATTTTGGGACAAAAGCTTTGCCAGAGAAACAAACCAAGAAAGTATGGAATTGTGTTCTAATTTGGAAGGTTGTGATTGTTCTGCCAGATGGCAGGACTTTTTGCTGTGCCATAAGATAGGCTAAATAGCAAATACAAAAATAGCAGAATATGGCTTACAAATTAAGTGTTATGGAAATCTATCAGCTCAAAACTGCTTGAAAGTTTTAATAGAAGCATGACTAAAATCTCAAGAAGTAACTAATGACCTGATTGAGATTTTAGTGTGTGCTGGATGTATAATTCTGACCAGATGACATTAAAGATGGAAGCGCTTTTAGTGTATGTGGTGTACAGAAATATTTCACCAAATTCTTCTCCTTAAAAAACCCTCAAAGAACGCTTCTGCCTTTTTCTGCCTCTTTCTGCCTCTCCATCAGCCTTCCCTAGACCCCATTCCCACCACACAAACTCCTGTGTAGGAGTTTGTAGCGCGATGTCACAATGACTCTGTTACTCTGCCCTGGTGTGACAGTTTTCTATGAAAAAATAATTAAAGCCACATATTGTCAGTGTGGTCTAATGGAGGTTGTGATTGTTCTCAGTTGAGCTTAATGAGATAGATGGCAAACAAAACTTTTCACTAAATGTAAAGGGGGGGAAAGCAACAGAAAGACTTAAAAATTTAAGATATAATGTATTAAAGAAGAAACAAGTAAAATGCATCGACTTCACAAAGGATCAGCATCATGAGCGAAGTCGTTTTTCCCACCAGATCATTAAGCTGAATATGTTTTTAGGGATGATTCAGCTCCAAGGACTTTTATGTGGTATTAAGCCACGTAAAATTCTGATCACCTGCCATCATTATTTAGGCAGTGAAAAACCTTTTCAGTGTTTAGCCTTGGTGGGGGGAATTCAGACTGCTGAAATTAGGTGCAAAGGCTTCTGCAATCACTGCAGAGACAGAGTATCCCTAAAGACCTATGTAGGGTATGTGAATGAATTGCCTTTTCCATTGTTTAAACAGGGAGCATAGTATCTGGTGTAGGTTGATGTAAGGCTCCTGCATGTGGAACAAAGTGCTCCAAGACTAGCCAACATCAAAGACTATGTCTATGGGTGTTTCCCATGGTGAAAAGGTGCCTGACACTTGGCTCTGTTTGGAATTTGTTGTCCTGATGATGTGGAACTAAGCTTGTGTTGGTTTTTGGGTGTTTTTTTTGTGAGGGTAGGTGCCCAGCTGCTGAGGATGTGATGGCATTTGCTCACCTTGGAGCTGCTCAGGACACTGCTCAGAAGTGGAGAATTTGCTAACATACATCTTCCACTTCCCAGGCAAGTGCTTTTACAATAGGCCTGTAGGACATCATGAGTGAGGCCATGCTCAACCTTGCTCCTATGTGTGTAGAGCCACACTGGGAAGCACAAGACACAACAAGGTGGAGAAGGAGCAAAAGAAAGGCTTTGGGTTGGTCACTTACTGTATGTTGAGGCCAATGACTCTTGGGAGGAGTCAGAAGTGGTTTCTGGCTCTGAACATAATGTGGCCCAAAGAAGTTGTTCTCCAGGTGTGTTTTGAGGGTAGGAACTTCTGGGCCAGGCAGTTTCAGCAAGAAGCACCAGGGCTGTGGTGCCCTTTTCTCGTGGCTGAGCCCTGTTATGTAGGTTTGGGGCAGGTCTCACAGATGCTGGAGGCGCTTGTTTGCCCTATGTACTCCAAAGCAGAAGTGGGCCTCATTTACATGACACAGCTATGAAGAAAATATTTTCGGACAAAATCAAGGAGTCTCTGACCTTGATGTAGACATCTGAGGCCAAGGGGTTGCAAAATGGCCCTTTTCTCTTCCATATGGAAGGAAAGAACCAACTGAAAGTGCAGAAGAAACAGTGCATTTTTTAAAAAATGAAAACACAGCTGATAGCCTTTCCTTTGTAATTGTGTTTTAAGTGGCTTTAAGAGCGTCTTTCTAGTCATCTAAGATCTTATTGCCATAGTGTCTGAATGTCTAATGTGAATTTGTTGCAGTGGTTGTATATTTGTGGTTGAGTTTATTATTTAACGGCTCATTTTGAAAGGCCTTAAACCGTCATTAAGATGAGACGTGTATGAATAAAGCCAGAAGGATTTGTCTAGTAACTTTGTGTGGTAGAAAAGGCTGAGAAAAATAAATGTAATGATTTGTTTTCTCTGTGCTAACTTTAACAGAGAAAAGTTGGAATGATTTGGGGAGAGGACATAGGAAATGACAGTTAAAGCTGGTTTTCAACAGATTAAATTTACATTGACTGTTTTAGAGATTCTTGTAATTTGCATTGTGAGGAAAAGGCAACTGTTTCTGTGGCAGACTCCTCCTACAATTCCGCGGTCTCTGCTCCTGTCTGTCTGCCTGTGGATAATTAATTATATGTGAATATTTTAACAGAAAAACACAGTGTATTGCTAAATCAAGTCAAAGAAGATTTATGCAGCTCTCCCATATAACATGCAGGAAAAGCCTGCAAAAAGAAATCACTTCTTCCTTTTCCTGCTTTTAAGGGGCTGAAATGCCTGTCTTTCTTGCTGCTGGTTTATTCAGAATATTTATGGATATGTTTACTTATTAGTGACATTTCTTATACATAAGAACTGCTTCTATTCATCAAACCACTTACAGTAACTGTAACAACTTGCTGGATCTGTTGATTAGTTAGAGACTATGAGTTCCAGGAAAAGATGTGTGGGTCTTAGTAGGGTGTGGGCAGGGAGAAGTATTTATTTGATTTGCTTAAGGCAATGCTTTGTCCAAAAAGTTTTGGGCTTGAAAGATGGATACCTCAGCTCTCCATGTACACCTGGGCCTATCCAGGACCTATTTGTGTAGTATCTGAGGTAGTGGTGTGTCAGACTGTGTGGCATGGGACACTCACGACACATGGAGTCAGAGGGCTTAGGCAGCTCTGTGTCACCAGCAGGGATCCTTGCGTGGGGCCTTCCTGATCACATCCTACACAAATCCATAGCCATCACACGTAGCACATGTGGTCATGTGGCTAGAGAGGGAATATGAGATTATCCTGAATGAACTGTGAAAAACATGTCTAAATATAACGTTTCTGCTTTGCTGTGGCAGAACAAGTGAGTGTGCTGTGAAATTGAGGATGTCATGTGCTGGCCCACAACCGACTGTGTATGCGATGCAGTGCAATCATATAGACCTTGCTACTTACGAATTAATGCTGACATTTTCAGAATATTCCAGGGAATTTGAATAACTAGCCTCAAAGCACTCATGGGAGAGTTTTCTATGCTTTTCATCCCAGAATGAATAGAAATTTTTCTTATTTTCTATGATCTCACACACAGAAGTAAACCTTTTTAGAGCATGTAAGTGTGATGATGAGCTTTCCTTCCAGGGAAAGCATAAACTACAAATGAGCACAACTACAAATGGGGCACCGGATAACTGAAACATATAAACAGTACACAGGCATATGTTGAGTGAAAAATGAACTTCGTGGCTCAAATAATTTTCACAGCAATGAGCATAAGGGCTAGGGCTTTAGTGAGGAAGAAAACATCATGGAAACATGCAGGGGGGTAAAAGCCACAGAGGAAAAATAAATTATGGTGTAGGAAGAAAAGCTGATAGAGAGCTTTCCAAGCAGAGGTCTGGCTGAAAGAAAATTTGGAGCTGTGACAGAAGAATGTAATTCCTCTTTGACTCTTGTTCTGCTCAGGAAGACATGCAGTTATATATTATTTCTAAATGAGGAGGTTTACATCATAGGGATACTCTATTTTTTCCTCAGAAAAGTAAAAAAAATCCATGCAAGATTCCAGTTTGGCCCAAATCATTTAGGTCAAAGAGATAAAAAGTATTTATGAAGACTTTAGTACTTTCATCTTTACAGTGTGCCCTTGCTGAGGTTTATCAATGCCAAGAGCATGTTATAATTCTTGACGAAGGGAGGCAAGAGAGCCCTAATAAATAAGTTACAGGGAAATTTATGCTTCCAGCCACCTGCTACCCAGTCAACTGTGTTAATGCCTGGCAAAATCGAAGTCCCTGTGAGATTTCCTGTCTCCTGAATATTAGTTTCCCTTGTAGTAGGTAGATACCTCTCTAATGGGTTTCTGGCCACCTGCAGACCTGTCCAGCTGGGTAAATTGCATTGCATTGTAATGAACCTGCTTAAGCAACAAGGAGGAAAGCTGCTTCAAAATTATTTCTGTAATGGGAAAAAAACCCCCTTAATTACAATATTATGTTCTTAAGTATCAACTAGAACAGTTAGAAAACTGAAAACACTTAATAGTAGCTTGCCTTTTTGTCCTCTCTTATCTTAAACGGTAATGAATATAGCTAATACCTATTTCAGGTCATATTAGCAGGCCATACTAAGTTGTATGATCTGTGTAGTGAGGCATATGGGGACATTGCAGACATTATCTGGACATGCTGTTTGGGTATGTTATTAAAATATGTTTTCTAGACAGTTTGCTAAGCAACTGGAGCCTAATGTATTCATACTTAATGAATTCTAATGGATATATAAATGTACAAAGGAGGCAAGGTCAGTAAGAAGGTGGATGGGTCCCATAAATAGCACACTCCAGAGACTTTTGTCTGTGAGATGAAAAATTTCAACCTCCTTTCCTCTTCACCCCTCCTCCTCCAAAAGTACTCCTCATGGGAAAAGTAGCAGAGGGATCCAATGGATACGTGACTCATGGAAACAGCAAGAAAGAATGCAAAGGATAATAACCTAGTTTCTGACTTGGCACAGAAAATGAAGTGGCAAACCCCGATAGAAAAGAAGATGATTTTTCCAGCATGGCAAAGGTGACAGGCAGGGGTCTCTAACCATAAAAGCTGAGAAGGTGCTGTCCTTTATGGAAAAACCTTGCCCTCAAGGAGGAGGAGGTGAATAACTCAGCCTAACAAACAATCTCTTGCTCACAAGCAACTGAGGAAATCTTGTCTGATAAGTATAACTTAGAAGGATGTATTCCTGCCTTGTATTTTCCTGTTGCCTTTTTATTATTGCAGATCTCTCTTTTCCTCTGTGTATTACAAAATGAAATGGTCCTTATCTTCTGTCCATATTTTGTATGATAATAAACTGATTTGCTACTACCAGGTAGGCACTGAGTAGTGTAATTGACATCATTACAGCTGCTGGATTTCTCCCAGAGTACCACACACTGTAGGCATGGTTACAGGTCCCTCCAGAGTTTGTGAGGTAGCATCCATTTTTCTGCAAATGTATGCTGTAAATTGGTAGGTTTGACTGTCTGAACTGGAGAGGAGGGGAGTTTTCCAAGATCTGGATCTGGACATATCTTCATTTGCATTGTGATGCCTCAGTGGGGCTGGGATGCTCACCTGCTCTGGTGGGTTTCCTAACAGTCAAGATTATGAGGTGACTCTGGGTGGCAGAGATGCCCTGTGAGATAGAAAGTTATACTTACAAAGAGGAATTTGTTTTGCTGCTTTTTTTTCATAATGATAAGAAAGTGAGAAAAAAATTGAGAACTATGAGTTGTTGGAACTCTCATGGCCCTTTCATATGGCAAAATCACCTTATGGCCATGGTAAATACCTGCCTTTTTTATGTATTGTGTCACTGCGTTGGAGCTTTTGCTTTTGAATTTGGCTCTGATGGAGTAAATATTGTGATTCTGTCTAGGCTTGCTGTCCTGGCTTCTCTTGAATTTTTAAATGAACCTCTGCGTTGAGGCATTGCTCACTGGGCACATGCTCCCAAATGCCAGAATGAAACAGTCAGCAGTTAGTGACAGCAACTACAAACAAGATCCATGCCAATTCTGTCTTTGAAAGTTAAAATATAATAGCTTTTAATACCATTTCTGAGTCTCTGCTCCTTTTGTGATCTTTCTACAGCTACATGAAACATGGTTAATTAACCTGCCATCACCTTCTTTTCTGTCACACAATCTATTTGGTATGCTGAAGTTTTTCAGTGATGCATGTTCCTCCCTGTGCTGACATTTTATTTAACCTCTTCATAATCTACTAAGTTAATTCAGTTTTGCATGTTTTTTCCTTGTATGCTGGTATTTCTAGTGCTCCTGGTCTTTCGATTAATTTTGAAGCAGAAACCCCACATTACTGAAGGTGACCTGGTTGGTCACTCTTTCAATTTGATTCTTAGCCATGGTCTGGACTTGCCCATGATTTTGTGGAAGGTAAAGCTTCTCTGTCTTTGCAGAATATACCTTACAATGTTAGCTCACTCACAATTTTTTCTGATAGTTTTTTGTCTATTATCCTAAGATTTCAATGAAAAGGAAAACTACAAAAGGGGAAAATTTTCATTTAATAAAGAATCTAGGAAAAAATTAAGCTTTTAAATGTCCTCCAGTTTGAGGCAGGCTTGGGATAGTGAAATTAATATGTAAAATTCAGCTAAAACGGAGAAAGATAGCTACCACTGCAATGCAGTGAAATAGAATTAAGGAGTCTGAGTGATTCTTCCTTGTAAAGGTCAACATCATTGACTGAATTTTTGTGAACCTAATAAATTCTAAGATATGCTATAAATAGGAGCATCTCAAGGGCAATACTTAAGTCACTCAATTGAAAAATGGGACAAAATAAATAGTAAAATGATAATGAGAAATGGCAAATCAAGTTAAAATGGTACGTTTAGACCTGACTTTCGTGGTAATACAATTTTAAAATGTTACCAAATCAATTCTTATTTATAATGCGTTTTGGAAAGAGATTAACTGACTTTGGATACAAACCAGGTTTCTGCAGAGGTTTTCAATAATGCCAACACTATTCGTACTTAAAGGCTGTCACAACAATGAAAATCTCTATTTACATATTTGATTTGAATTTTAACCTGTAAATTCAATCTTTTAGGGGAAAAAGAACCAGTGCTTTACTGTGTTACATTCACTTCAGAGCTACAACATTTGATCTTAATTTTCACTGATAAAAGTACAATTTATTAGTAAGGGAGATAATTAGTCACAGGCTTGTAATAAATTTTGTCACGTTATGTTTTTTTTAAATCAAGAATTCGTGGAATTCCAATAGTTAATGCCCTGTAGGAGATCAGAGTGGTCCATTCCAGCTTTAAACTTTATTCACAGCTTTATAGCAAATACCCGTCAGTTGTACATTCGTGTATGATTTTTATTTTTATAGAATGACTCAGACTTCATACTGGTCTTTTCTTGTGGAGAAAAATATCTGTAGCCAGTGCTGAGCATCCAAAAATATTCTGTTCCCAGCTCTGTCCTGACTGTAAAAGCTCCTGTTGTGTGCTTTGTTCTGACTGTAAAAAATTTCACTGTCCCAAGAGCATGTCATGTTTCAGAGACCAAGTTTGTCTTTGATGTGGCTGGGACTTGATCAAGTAATTCTATTATCCGGAGGTGAGCAGGAGCTGGAGAAGGGATCTGAGCTGGTGACTGGTCTCTGTATCAGTGCAGATGAGACAGCCGCAGCCTGGCCTGGCTGGCTCCTCTATGTGCTTTGCTTCCCTTTGAGGATGCATTAACTTCTCCAACCAGCCAGGCACACACTACCCTGCAGCAAAACAAAGGCTTTGAGCTAGTGAGAGGTAGAGTGAAAATTCAACCAAATGGAGGCAGCCCTAGGTCTGTAGATGAATATTTTCCAAGTTGTCTCTAATAACAACAGTTTGTGTAATGTTCAGTCACTTTCCTGAGCTAATGCTCACTGAACAGAGTGATGAAGGACAGCACCCAAATCATCTCTGTAATATGAACTGTCACATTAAACCACATCAGAAATGTGAAAAATGAAAGTGTTAAAAATGTAAAAGTGGGAACTGGTGGATATTCTCTCGTATACTCTCTTTTTTTTTGGTTTTGAGGTATCTTCCATTCCACTGTTCCTCAGATATATTATGCTTCCAAATTAATGCATTTTTGAAGACAGCTTCAGCCTTCTCTCACTTGTATTTTGTCTGCTGGGAGCACAAACAGCAGATCAAGGTAAAGCAATAACAGGAAACCATCTGAGCGTAGATGCACAATAACCAGAGGCACTCACACAGAGCAAGTGATCAGGTCACGGAGAAGTCACAAGGAGGGCAGAACATTAAAGAAAAAGGGACCAAAACAGGATACGTACACATAAATAATGCTGGTAGCATCTTCATTTTGTGTTCAAGGCACTCTGCCCCCTAACAAACAAAAGCAGTGTGACTTGATGGGTAGGAACTAAAGGACAGAAGAGCAGCAGGTAACACAGCATAGTGGTCCTGAGCATCTATAGCAGAAGTCAGTGTGGTGATGAACAGCTGCTCACCCAGACCTTTGGGATACAGGACCCCAGCAGGTGTGTAAGGTGTAGCGAAGTGCCTGGGAGCACTCTGGGGAACAGCTGGAGCAACTGTGGGTGTTGAAGGGGCAGAGGACCAGGATGAGCACCTGGCAAACAGCAAGCCAGGCGAAGAGCCATCCCTATAGCAAATCACACCAGTTAAACTGACCCTTGTTTGCTGGAAACCTTTAGTTAAGAAAATATCTTTGACTTAATGCTGTGAGTCAGTTATACTTTCTGTCTGTGTACCGAAGGTCATATAAGATGAACCAACAGTACTTTGGGATTTTAAACTCTGTAAAATGAAGTCAAAGCTGACTAGGACAGCAAAACAAGTGGAATCGATTGTTACAAGTTAATGCTGGTAGGCATGGTAGGCAGCTCAGCTCCAAACAGGTGGTCATTCACTCCCCAGCAGCATGGGGAGAGCATCAGAAGGACAAAAGCAAGAGCACTTCACCACATCAGTACAACAGACCCCAGATACATCCAGGCCCCAATGGAGTTTGGCTGTTATATCTATCTTGCATAACAAAAAAAAAAAAAAAAATCCCTAAGAAACGGGCCTTTTCACTTTTGTAAACCACCAGGAAAACTTGCGCATTTCTTTGGACATCTTTAGGGCAGTTTGCAATTAAATACTTTGAAGGAGAAAATAAATACTCAAACCACTAGCTTTCAGCATGTATCAAAGAATCTAAGAGCCAGAGTTGTGCTCTATAATTATGGTATCCAAGATAGATGACCCTAAATAGTTTTTGTATAGATTTCTAGAAGATCAATATTGCTGCTTCTTTTTTAAGCCTGTCTTATGACATAGATAGATACATTGCTAGAAAATTTGTGTACTTGGCTGCTGCAGATACGAGAGAATTTCTGACAGGTTCCCTGAAGATACGGAAAGAAGCAATTAGAGCTTTCATTATATTCTCTGACATTCAGGAGCTTAAGATGTTACTTATAAATGTACCATGCTTTTCTTTTATAAAAGTGATCTATGTTCTGAAGGAAAAGTAATCCTTTAAGCCTTAAGTCTTTCAATACCAAAACTTGCAACAAATTATTTCATTGGGTACTGGTAATGGCAAATGATTTCTCTCTCACAAACCCCAGGAATAATAGAAGTCAAGGTCATCA
Organism: Loriculus beryllinus; assembly: GCA_039877255.1. Taxonomy (NCBI): domain Eukaryota; kingdom Metazoa; phylum Chordata; class Aves; order Psittaciformes; family Psittacidae; genus Loriculus; species Loriculus beryllinus. The sequence goes on along the minus strand of JBCJKH010055403.1, from coordinate 3,225 downwards.
TGGCTATGATGAAGACCTGCTTTCATTTCTAAGTTGTGCTATTACTTACATGATTTCTTGGGTTCTGAATTTTAACAACAAACTAAAACGCAGTCTGAATCTCATAAGGGGAATACAGAAGACCAGAAAACAATGTCAGGAAACCCTTACATTTATTTTTAGACCTATTCGTTAGTGGTTTTCCCTCCTCCCCTCCAGGCAAACTCCTGTTGAAATGGACGACTAAGGATTGCCAGACCTGTTTCTTGTTCTGTGTTTTGCTTTCGGCTGAACTGAAGGCCTAGAGAAGTTCAACAGTTCAGTGAGGCAAATAGCAACCACCTCCCCAAAAGGGTAACGCACTGCCCGTATAAAACTGTGATTGTGATTAAAACAGAAAAGTGGTAGCTGGAAAGAATCTAAATGCACATTTCTTCCTGTCACTGTGCATTTTTTGCACTTACCAGCCAGCAGTTTCCTGCATGCTGTAAATCCATCTGTGTGCCCTGAAGCCAAAAGTGGCAGTCCCACTTTTCTCTCTCTGCTTGTAGCCCTGCTGCCTCTCTTGGGCAGGCATTGACTGCCCTGCAAAAAAATCTACCCTACCAAAAAAAGTACAAAGAACTGAAAGAACAGATGTGGCCTGGCTGACCATGTGTTTGCACAAGTAGTAATGTCAGTGCCAGCAAGGGGATGGGAACATGCACCCAGGGATGCTGGGGTAGCAGGATAACTTTCTTGGTGGCCACATGGTTTTCAGGTAGCTTAAACCATTTGTGAAAGCACATCCTGAAATAATCACGTAAAGAGACTTAGGATTTGGTGATCTGAATTACTGGGGAGATGGGTAGTGAAAGGAATTCAATAGTAGATGTCAATTAAAGGATCAAAGGGCAGAGATGCAAGTGATAAAATCAGGCGATGATATTTGTAACAGAGATCAGCTAGAATAGTGATTTGTTAAGGAATGTTGCTGGGTAAGGGAAGACCGATTGATGTCATCTACCTATACTTATGCAAAGCGTTTGACACTGTCCCACACTACATCCTTGTCTCTAAATTGGAGAGGTACAGATAGGACAAATGGACCACTTGGTGAAAAAGGAATTGTCTAGATGGTCACGCTCAAAAAAGTTATGATCAAATAGCTTAAATGGAGACCAGTGATGAGTGGTGTCCCTCAGGGGTCAGTGTTGGGACCAACACTATTTAACATCTTTGTTGGTGACATGGACAGTGGGATTGATGTGCCCTCAGCAAGCTTGCTGATGGCACCAAGCTGCGTGGTGTGGCTGACAGTCTGGAGGGTAGGGTTGCCATACAAAGGGATCTTGAGAGGTGGGCCTGTGTGAACCTCATGAAGTTCAACAAGGCCAAATGCAAAGTCCTGCACCTGAGTCAAAGCAATCCCAAGTACAAATACAGGCTGGGCAGAAAATGGATTGGGGGGCAGTCCTGAGAAGAAGGACTTGAAGGTGCTGGTTGACAGTAAGTTCAACATCATTTTGCAATGTGTGCTTGAAGACCAGAAAGCCAGCCTTATGCTGGGCTGCATCAAAAAGAACATGACCAGCAGGTAGAGGGAGAAGATTTTCCCCCTCTGCTCTCATGAGACCCCATCTTCAGTACTGTGTTCAGCTCTGGGTCTCCCAACACAACAGGGATGTGGGCTTGCTCAAGTGAGTCCAGAGAAGGTCTGTGAAGATGATCAGGTGGCTGGAGCACCTCTCCTGTGAAGACAGTCTGAGAGATTTGGGCTTGTTCAGCCTGGAGAAGGCTCCAGGGAGACCTTACAGCAACTTTCCAGTACCTAAAGGGGGCCAACAAGGAATCTAGAGAGTCAGATTTTACAAGGGAAGATGATTTTATACTGAAAGAGGGTAGATTTAGATCAGATATAAGGAAGAAATATTTCACTATGAGAGTGGTGTGGCACTGGAACAAGTTGCCGAGAGAAGCTATAGATGCCCCATCCCTGGCAGTGTTCAAGGCCAGGTTGGACAGGGCTTTGAGTCTAGTGGAAGGTGTGCCTGCCCATGGGAGGGGGGTTGGAACTCAATAATCTTTAACATCTCTTCCAACCCAAAACATTCTATGATTCTATGATATGTATCTGGAAGAGAACTTTAGAGAACTAATGGGTAAGGGTGAAGTAAAAATAGTCAAAGTTATATTTAATGAGGGAAGAAGGAAAGCAGGTTAACACTGTTTGCTCTATGAAGAAATTGGAAGGAAGATAAATGAGAGTAAATAAAGAAGATAAAAAAAGGAAAAAAATAGTGAATGAAGGAAAAATGAAAATCACTAATTTGTTTCCCTTGTCTAATGGTGTTATAAAAAGAAATAAGAAAAATGTAATAGTGACATTAGGGGAGTTTCATATTCGTTGATGATACTTCAGTCTCAATTCCAGCAGTATTTGATCATCTGAATAGCTATCAGTAGGTAAATCCTCTGTCAAAATTAATCAGCTTTAAGAAAGCAGGATTTAAAAAGCTGCTCTGTAAAGGCCCATCTGTAGTGGAGGTAAAGTTTGCTTTCTCTGGCTGTATAGCACCACATTTCTGCCAATATGTTCTGGAAAGGCATCTGGCTTATTCTTGCTCACAGAAAAGGACACAACAGTGCATTGTCTTGTATGGTGAAACTACTGACTTGAGCATCTGTTGCAGTTAGGGAGGAATTTATTGATATATTAATATCAATGCCATATGGCATATTGAGAGTTCCTTGCTCTTTAAAATTCCTGATGTTTATATGGAGCTGGTCAAATGTAAACAGCAAGTTCCTCCAATTGTGCAAGTGTTATCATCTTACACATGCATGTGCTGATGCTGATGTCATATAGGGAGGCAGTGCCAGAACTGGGAACAGAAAGAATAGCTCTTGATTTCCTGGCTATGGAGTTTTGTATTAACCAACTACCTTTCTTGGGGAAAAAAAATGACACAGAGATAACTGGGAGGGTCAAATAGCAAAACCAGTGAACTCTAGTAAATTTAAAATTAATAGCATGAGAAGCCAGTGGGAGAAATATCAGGGGGGACTGAGTGCTCAGCCATCTGCACAGAATTTCAGAGGAGTATAAAATCACAGAATCATAGAATCATAGAATAGTTAAGGTTAGAAAGGACCTTAAGATCATCCAGTTCCAACCGCCCTGCCCTGGGCAGGGACACCTCACACTAAACCATGCCACCCAAGGCTCTGTCCAACCTGGCCTTGAACACAGCCAGGGATGGAGCA
>JBCJKH010055400.1:17524-35267 GCA_039877255.1 Loriculus beryllinus | reverse complement strand
GTTAATACATCAAATCTTGAGTGGAAGGTTGGCCAAACATCCCCACTTTCTGCTACCATCAGGCCTTCTCTGATAATTCTTCACAGGGATCTACATGAGAAACAGGTTCTACCTGCTTACAGGTAGGTTCTAATCAACTGTGCTCTTCATCCTCTTGCCACATTCTCAGAAAGGGTGAAGGCATCATACTTGAAACAAACACAGCACCACTGCATAGCAGTTGTCCCAAGAACAGTAAGACAGGCAGGAATTCTGTTGGCTTATTTGTTTAGATGGTAAAACTCTCCATCATTAGCAAATCTACTATGGAACCTTACAGAAGTATGTTACTGGGCTGATACAATGCAATGGAATCTGAGTATTCTTAACAGAACTTTATTTGAAAACACTTAAAAGACTCTTTGTGAGTGTAGGAGAGAATGCTTATTATGTGCTTCCATAATCACATATTTCATTCAAATTAGAATCTATTGAGTAAATCCCCAAGCAATCTATGAGTTCTCTAAAGCAATTCCCACACTCACAATTGTTCTTCAGGCAACTAAAAGGCCATGTAGCATAGAAACAGCTGTAGGCTGCAGAATGTTTTCATCTGACTTACTGGTGAGTTTCCACTCTGCTTTCTTCAAAGTTCAAGAGAGAGGATAGACTACTGGGCTCACAAATACAGGCAGATATTGAACACTACTGTAAGAGATATATTAAAAAGATTCAAAGCAGTGTCTTTCATACAAAGCTTTTTCGTATCTTGCCTGTATTTACAATTCCCAACCTTTTTTTCTAATACCACTTAAAAGAGTTATAACAGTGTTTGTAACAAGTCATATAATCAGCTAGGCCATTTGATCAGTAAACCTGGGTTGAAAAGCAGAAATTCTGTGTAAGTAGGAGGGGAACGTAGTAGAACTCTGCATGCATCGTGATTATAAAGTACTCTGAACAGAAATGTCAATTCTAAGGGATATATTTTCTGCTGGTGTAAGAAGCGCTCTGAAGTAATAATTTACACTCATAAATGCTAATTGAAAATTTGGCCAAATATGTGGCAACTCGTTTGACACATGTTTCTTTACAAGCTTAGGGAATGCATCAATTTAAGGATGAAGAAGGCAAGAAGAGTGTCAAGAAAACACTTCTTGAAAAGTCAATCCCTTAGCTGGAAATTAAATTCCTAGAGTTATAACTGCACTAATAGGGAGTATTTATATTTTGCTCAATGGCCAAAATCAAAATGATAATTAGAGGTCAAATTTAATATTCTTATTAAAGGGCTTTGGTTTTAAATTAGTTTTTTAAACAGAGCTAAATTTAGTCTCCAAACACTGTTTTTAAACAGAAGTCAAAGATTTCTGTTTAATTTTTTTGAACAAACTAAAGATCAGTTCAGCACTGGTTCAGAAATGGTTTCCAGCTGATAAAATGTTATTCATCTAAAAAAAAAAAAATAAAAAAAAAATGCAGTTCTAGCTTTTTCAAAAAGAATAAATTTACAATCAGTGTTTTCTGATTGCTCTTTTCGTCTTCTCATCCTTGGCCAGGCAGACATCAAAACAATGCTAGTTAGCCCTGAGCCACCCAAGTACTGCCATAAGAATGTTCCACCAAGTTTATTGAAAGTGTGGTCATTTATAACAGAAGTGTACACAAACACCTTCAGAAATATGATTATCTTGGGAACTGAAGTGACTTCACTGATGCTTAATCCTCATTTTAAAAACAGTGCTTGGGAAATTGAATATTTTATATGATAAATAGACCGATATTTTCATCAGAAAGTGCTGAGATTTTAATCTTTTCAAAGAGATTGAAACTTACTTCTTAGAGAGAGCCAATGAATTATAATATACATATGTATAACCTATACTTTTTAATGTATACATCAATTATATGTATACATTATGAGTAACTTTTGATAATAAAATTGAGAACATAATTAATTTGGCTGAATAAGGAATCCTCAATTTATTCTAAAAATGCAGAAAATACTTGTAAAATCCTAGATTTATAACATCTAATGACATCATCTACTAACTCTACACTAGGGAAGCTCTATGAATAATAAAGTCAAGAAGTGCAAGAGAGCCTGTGGACATTAGCAGTAAAGTTTTAACCTCAATCAGCAAATGTTCATAAAGACACAGTGTAACTGGACATCACATTGGAAACAAAAGAAATAGGTATGAATTCTTTAGCGATTTACAGTGATTTATAGTGATTTATCTACCCTTCTGTAATAGCATGGATGGAACTCAATACAAAGTTTTAGGTATGTTCTGTGAAGACTTCCCTTATCATGAGCTTAAAAGCGTTAAGCTATCTTTAAGAAAAGAAAGCAGTACCACTCCATCGTGTATGTGGAAAAATGTACAGACAAGAATGTCGTGCTACTTCCAAGACAGTCAATTAAACTGTAACATGCATGTTCACGCCAAGTTTCTTCCATCAGAAGGAACTGTCTCCATGAGAATGTTTAGCTATACAAATCACTATTTATCTAGAGCCTTTGACAAGATGCAGTCAAATCAAATTATTCCAGTGAAGATACACTCATGCTAAGTTATAGCACTTTTTTTTCACTTCAAAAAGGCATCATAATCAGTTTATGAAAGATGTAAAATATCTAGGCTGGTGCAGTGCCACAGTTCTCCATAAATGTTCTAAAAATGAGAAGTGCTGTTGCTATAGCAGGCTTGTGAGCTTTGAATTCGTTGCTAATGAGTACTGCTTGGAAAATATACTGAGAAGTAACTGCAGATTAATGCCATGTTTCAGAAAATCCAAATGATCTTTTTTTATTCCATTTGTCATGGCAGTCTGAGTTTGGTAGCACAATGCAGAGTTTCTTGAACTCCCATTGGCTGGAGTCGATTTCTCCCATTCAAAACTGGTCCCATAAAGATTCTGGTAATGCCAAAATGCACTTATTCTTTAGCTATCAGAAACAAACACACACACACCTTTTTGCTGAGAATCAAGGGAAACAAGAACTTTTCATAAAAAACCAGTTTCTCAGACTGTCACAAACTCTATGCTTCCTCATTCCAGGCTGCCAGTTTCTAGCACTGGGCTTGCTCATGTGCAAGTGCAGGTAAGTTATTGCTATGAACATCCTCCCATAAACTGACTCCTGAAGAAAACAGCAGAAATGCAAACAGTTCCATAAATAGAAATTATAAACATCCAGTCTTAAATATGATAATTAGTTGTTCATAACTATTGCCCATTAAAAGGTATTGACCACACATCAAAGTACTAGTCTATACTTCGAATAAATATCTGCACATACTTGGAAGACAAAAAGAAAAGTGTTTTCTCCCCTACAAATATTTGAAATTCCATTCTTCATATAAAACATTCCACATATTTAGAGAACAGAAAGATATAATCTGCTTATGCATCACATTAAAGGAAATGTAATTTTTATTCTTCAAAGATGAAAAATTGTTTCCAGAAATGCATGTAATAATATGCTCATCAGATAAGTGAACTTTATGAGAAATGATTTGAAAGTACTTACATACAGTGGCTCCAGTTTGCTTTCTTCCTCACCAGATTACTCTATTTTTACTTCTGCTGTTATCTAAGCCTCAGCTGAAACAAACCGTCTTTGACAGGGATGCATTTCTTCAGAGCTGCTTTGTCTGTCTGCAGTTCCCCAGATGAACACTGTTCCAATAATTCATATCACTATTGGAGTTCTGTTGCTCCCCTAACATAGGCAGCACGTCTGCTCTGTCATCTCCCACTTATTGAGCTTTTGCAGGAAAGAAACAATAGATGAGAAACTGACAACTGATAGTATCCAGCTACTCAAGGCAAAGCAACCTGAGACCACAAAGTAACACTTTAGACTGTAATGGTATACTATGGTAGGTCAGTTGTCCTCTGGTGGCATTCTGAACCCCAAGAAAAACTATAAAATACTGCTAATACGAGTCTAGGGGCACAACAACACAGGAAAAGGATTTTAAACAATTGGTATCATGAATATCATAGCATTCAAAAGGTGGATGTCCCTTTAAAATGATACTATGTTTTAATAAAAGGAAAAATTCTCAATTTCTCCTTAGCAGGAGAACAGCAAAGGCTGAAATAATCCTGACAGATACTACGTTCCACTTCAGTAAGTTAAATATATTATGGATGTTCGCCCCATAAAGCTGACAATTATATTGCATGAGGATCAGAAGCAGTGTAAGCATTTATGTAATAAACCTTCAGTTTCGAAGAAATAACAGGATATAATGTTAGTATTCTGATAAAGAGCCATCTTTTTAATACAGCTTGCAAAATTCATTCTGGTTTATGAGACCTTAATTACAATAACTTCTGTGCTGAAACAAGCGAACAGATGAACTGTAGCAATCTTCAAGGCAAGATCTCCATCAAAAACAACCAGAAGTCTCTACAACACTTAGTCATATGAATCAATATTAATTCTCACAAGCTTACTAACTAAAACAGTGGTAAATTGCATTCTATGTAAAGGAGTTCCTAGAAAGTTTGTCTGGCTTCTGAGGTTAAGAGAATGCTTGAATTAGATGGATATTTCAAATAGGAATTTTAATCTCAATTAGAAAATAATCAATGCACTAACATCTATTAATAACCACTAAAACTGCTGGAAGAGGCAGTTTAGCTACTACTTTTTTAGAGTTCAGTAAAAGTCATTTTTATAGACAGGAGTAAACATTTTTAACACTTACTTTACAGCCTCCACTGGGATGGTATCTACTGCTGCCAACTCAGCACCACTTCCTGACACTAAGTGAAAAAAGAAAGAAAAGTTAAACACAGTGGCAGAAGAAAAGTTTAAGTATTTTGATTCATTTTTCCAAATTGGAATCTGATTGCAATGCTTGGGACAGCATAGCTTTTATGAAGGGGCATTCCCTTTTTGAATTGCAGTCAATGAGCTGGGAATCCTGCCCCCCACCCTTTTGCAGAATACAGATTAGCAGAATCCTGTCATTTGAAGCATTTATATTCACTTAAATGATCACTTCAATATAGAAAGCACATAAGGATATAAATCCAAAAATGTCATTAAATTCCTAAGAAATTATTCCTACCTAATAGTCTCAGATCCCACAAGTCCTTCAGGACATAAAGCAAAGGTATTATGGAGCCAGACTAGAACCACTTATTACCATGACCTCATTCACATGGCAGTGTTGGAGAGCAAGAAGACAAAATAATTACAGTCACAAGGCCTTCAGCATGACTTCTATGGACAAGAGTAGCCAAGGAGGTGCTATTCTCACGCCACTGGCTAGGTAGTAAGCTGGAGGAAAAGGGAAGAGAAAGCAATCTGGTGGAAATTTCTTTGTACCCCATTCCGTGAATGAAAGATCTTCTTGTGCACTCTAAAGAGAACCTATTTTATTGCAAATCTTTGTTCCTTTTACTTCATGAAGAAAACTGATAGAAGACAAGCCATTTCATAACTTATGCAAAGAAAACCCTCCCACGGTCGAGCTATTTACAACCATTAATAGAACAGATCTTGGCATGCCAGAGATGCAGCATGTATAGCTGGAAGAAGCAGTGGAACACCATGTCTTCTATCTCAAGTGGAAAGCAAAGAGGAGACTGAAGCAGTTGGTATGTGGAGACTCTTTTAGAATGGGGAATGAAGCAGGGTTTTGAGGCCACACCAAATTGTGCCCAAGGCCTATACTTGGTCACAAAGGTATTGGTCACTACAGCTCATAGGAATTACAGTAGAATGGGTAATAAATGAAGCCTTGAAAGCCCCATTTGAAGCATTTTCCAACAACATCAGAAAATTCCCAAACTGTTCCCATGACCAAGGGCCATACTGATGTCATCATACTTATGTCATCATTACACATAGGCTGAATGAAATGATTCATATCTAAATTCACAAGGTTCTTGAGACTTTCAGCCAAAGCAGTTGAAAAATATATTATGATTATGATTTTAGCAATAGGCTGCAGATAACATTTTCATGAATGTCAGGTCTAACCACCAGGAGTGATTCAAGCTCAGTCAGGTTTAAGCTTCTAAATCACTTCTGTGCATCTGAAATTTTTGCTTGAGATGAAGCCAGTTTAGGGAAAGGATGTATAACCAAGCTTTTCTTAAACAAACACTAAGTAATGGAACTTGCTAGAAAATAACTAACAGAGATGTGAATATTACTTGTTGAAAAATTAGAAGGGACAGTTATGGCAGGATTTTCTATGGCTTTAGGCAATCCTCAGAAGCAAAGGAATGATGCTATTTTTAAAGCAGCTGTCTCCCTTCAGATTTCCATACTGCAGCAGGGACCCTCTGCTGACACGAGAAAATACTTGAGTCAGTATTTTCCTTCCCAACCTTTCAGCTGACCTAAGCAGCTCCTAACACTTTCTAGGCTGAAGTGACTTAGCACTTCAGTTAGATAACATTTTTTTCATTCCTTCCTGAAGTTCAAATAACACACAAACAAAGTCTTTCACTGCTTTCAGGCTCAAACCTCAGCAGACCTCTTGCAGCTCCCTGGCAGCTCCCTGGCTTTCTGAAGCACCAACAATTCGGTTTTACTGAGTAAGGCTCAGACTAGAGTCAGACACTGACATACAAAGAAAGCAAACTCCTGCTGTGCCTACCATTATATAGGAAGACTTTGAAAGAGATTCTTCATTTCAGGCTCCCATGCCTTTGCCATCCAATAGTATTCCTAACCAAAGCTGAGTTTTCCCTTTTCAGACCTCTCCTGGAAGCCTACCAGCTGCAGCAAACACTCCAGAACTGCTCTACTTGATCCCGAACCAGACCCATTTGCTGTTTTCATTAATTCTGAAAGTGTAGTTTCTCAGGGCTCATTCAAACCCTGATTTTCCCAAAACATTAGCAAAGTGAACATTCTCCACTTTCTGAGCTGTTGTACATGCCCAGATGAAGACAGAAAATTCTGCCAGGGTTTTGGTAGGTCTCAGATACTCTGGTCTCTATGAGACCCCACAGAGATTCTTTCACAGATTCAAAGGGGAATTAGTGAAATACATCTGTATATGGGGCACATTTATATCACCAGTTCCAACAGGGTCCCATAAACCCCCTAATTTTTGCAAAGGAGAATGCACTCCACTGAATACCAACAGCACCACCTTATTCAAGAGTGTATCAGCAACCTTATGAAATCCCAAATCCAACTGGTATATTTTCCCTGTCAATAATAGCAACACTGAGTTTCATTTGGAATATGTAACCTTTTCGTTTCACAGCCAGAATAATTCTACTCCACAGGTAGTGACATCAAGTCACAAAGTAGTGACTGAGTACCCAGTAGCTCGATATCTTAAGGCAGGATTCAAACCTAAATATTGGATGTTACCATCCCGTTTCTTACTTAACCAGCCTGTCCAGACAGCTAACAGTGTTCTACATCAACTTCATCTTCAGTGGGCAAGTTCAAACCTCCAGCAGCCAGTAGCTGTGTGCACCTTCTGCATGTGCTTTTACTGACTCTGAATTATTAACTCCACTGGAGCATCTGATCAGTGCTAGCTATTTTTGGCTGGTATTCACAGCTCCAATTGAGTAGACTCTGGCGAGTACACCTGGCAACACTGGCCCAGAACAAGGCTGACACAGACACACAACACAAACAGGAAGAAACTGAGAGAGAGTCTGGGTGTTATTGATATAAGATTGTATTTTTACTAGGCTAATAAATACTGTGTCTGCTCATTCCTGTAGGTGTGTGGAAATCTCATTTCACAATGTCACATTCCTGAAGAGCACAGTTGGCATAATCTAGATAATGTATTTTAAATACTACATGCATTACCTTGTCATTTTATAAATTAGACTGCATCAGACTTCAGAAAAATAGGAAAAGGTAATCCCATGGAAAGCCACTATCTTCCCTTCTGATGCTGGTTTAGCCACCATAATTCCTATCTAACCAACCTAATTGCTTTGTTTTTGTGGGCTCTTGGGGAATAACATTACTACAAGTTTGGAAAAAATAACAACATTGGCTGTGCTGACTTTTGATCAATCACCACCTAGCCAGGAAAGTCAGACCTATTAAGTGTCCTTTCTTTGCCAAAGATTAATGAGCCAAAATAAGTACCAGAGGCTGGAACCAGCTCTGTCTCAGCTGTATTCAATGCCACAGTCACACTGGAAGATGAGGAAAAGCAAAAAAGAAGCGAAAGAAAGCAAAGATTAGTAACATTCACAGCATTATTTTCTTCTCCATTATTAAGTATGAGCAACTACTAGACTACTAGAACCATCTGAAACTCATAGTGACCACAGTGTAGATAAGTGATTTTAGATTTTATCAAACAAAATTTCAAACAGCTTCAAAATTAGGAAAGAACAATAAATAGCTCTTCTTGTTCAGCATTTCATAGACAAGTTGAGTTGAATAGAAAGAATCAGGAAAAGCAACTAGCGTTGTATCAGAGTTCCAAAAACCAGCTTCTGAAACAGCACAAATCAACTCTTAGTTTCCCTTTGAGTCTTCTATTTTGTAGATCCTAGTGAATTTTCATGAGACTGCTGTTGTCCAGGAGCTTTCCTAAGCTTAAGCTGTTTGGCACAATACTGCTCTGAAAGTTCCAGCTTCAGATCAAACCTCTGCTTGCTTGCTTGAAATTTAGGATCACTTCAAGTACTTGAACAACCATTAAAACTTGCATCTCTGTTATCTTATTCACTATTATCAACTTTTAAAAGGATCATTAACCTAAGCAGAGGATACTGTCTCTTGGCCTCATGAGATGTAGTTAGGTCAAATTAATAAAATAGAGATTAGCTATAACTTAGTTTCATTGTTCAATGGGCAGAAATTTGTACTGCAGTCTTAGAAGTTCACCTGTTATAATGTCTAAACTGAACATTTTACATCTTGGGCCAGATCCTGTCCCAAACTCCTTGATAAACTACTTTATGCTGAAAAAATTAAATATTATTTTCTTTTCTCCTTTTCTTTCCATCAAGTTTAAAATAAACCTTCCAATGTTTAAAAATGTCACCAAGAAATTTTAATGTAATCCAAAGAAACATGCCTTTTAATTGTCCAGATCTTACAAATTGCAGTAGGAAAATATAAATTTCTTATTATTATTCAGTACTATCACAGCATCTTTTACTTGTATTTCCCAAGATTTTTTGGCAATAATAAACTTATTTTTTTTCCTTTTATAAAATGTTCAGAAGTGCTCTCAAGACAGTTAAAAGGAACAATGCTGTTTGAAGTAGCACTGTGATTACCCTGCCAAATGAGGCCCTGTAACCCTGAGGTTACGGCAGGAGCAAAAGAACTTTAGAACAAGCAATGACATCAGGCTGTACAACTTTCAAATGGGCCACATAAGAACAAAATTCTGAGAGGAAATTGCATCCATTAGGATTATATTCCTGAACCATTTGAAAGTTTGCATTTCTCAGGTAAAACACTCAGACCATGATCCTAGCCAGAACGGGTTAGGGTTCAGTCAAAGGCTCAAAGCACAAATTCGTAAAAGGCAAAAACTCATTTTGACTTATCTAATGCTTCATTTAGGAGGAAATTAAATCTCGAAAAATTCAGAATTCCAGTTTTGCACCCACTTTCCACATGAAGCATTCTTGTGGAAACTATTTGGAACTTTTTTGGAACTATCTTTTCTATTTGGAACTACCATTAGATTACCCTATTTCCTCATAAATCAAAGTCTTAACAAATCTCAGAATGTATTCTAATGTGTTTTCTTTCAACATTGAAATTGGGAGCTGGATTGGCTAACCACTCTTTCATGCCACAGCTAGTTCTTTCATAAACTGTGTGAAACAATATCTCTATTGTTATCTTAGCATTTCTAGTTTTGTATTATTATGCTCTGTACAAGTATATAAAGACAATGCTACGTTCATTCCAAACCTCTCAGCAGTCACATCCTAGCCACAGTGTGAACAGAGGCTATAGAATCTAAGGCCGCGGATGCCAAAGAACCACCACACCCCAGGCTACATGACCAGAGAGTTAAACTTGCATTGCCCCTTGTAGTGTAAAACCTTTTCCTCTCCTCCATGCCATATTATACAGTTGTTTCAGAAAGATATTGAAATAAGCATTTACACAATCAAAACAGACACATGCACAAACATCCTCCTGTATGGGAGGCTGTTAGATGGTTTTCTGGCCACACACATTTTAAGGTCATCATCTGTGACTACACCACAGACATTATCTGAAAGGAAGCTTTTAAATGTGACCATCAGTTGGCTGAAGTTCAAAACCGCATCTTAAAATGTAAACCATGACTGCCGCTGCAGTCTGTCATCTCACCTCACCTTCCCACACAGCACCTTTCCACCAGCACCCACAGCCTGAAAGTCCAGCTCTGCACTGGACTGCATCAGACTGGTGCTCTCCAGGCCCAGGGACCATGGTGCTGTTGGAAAAGAGAACAGTGAAGAGGAAAGATGTCTGAAATCCGGCTCTACTGCCATTAATACTTCAAGAGACATGCTGCTGTCCCAAACTAATCTCTTGGGCTTCTGAGACTTCTGAAGCCTTGTTAATACCCAGGAGAGCACATTTTGCTGTGCTTGAAGGGCCTACAGTTTCATTCCTGGTTTCTGAGAGGTTTCACCTTCAGAAAATTACTTTATTTCTGAAGTTACCCGATACACCAAACTGCCCGGGAAACAGGCCTGAGGTTACCTCAGCTCTACCCCATCAGCCAGAGCAGACACTCAATTTGTACCTGTCTTCCTAGAGACTTCCTACGACTGCATCCTTCCCAAAGTGTTTCCTCTGCTGCTGTCCAGCACATGCTCTGCTAAACGGCTGAGAAGAATCCGGGATGAAGGCTGGCCCCTTCCCCATCCTGCCTGCGAGGACCAGGCTCTGTTCCAGCCTCCCAGGGAGGAGCCGTGCTGCCATGAGGGTCCTGGGCGGGCTGCGCTGCCGAAGCTTCTGGAAGGCAGGTGAGAGGAGGGCAGAGCTCTGGTAACTCAGTGGCGTGCCTCAGATGGAACGCAGCTCCAGCGCAGGGCTGGGCAGGAGAGAAGTCATCCTTCAGGAGACACAAGACAAGCTTTCCCTGTGGGGACAAGAGGTTGTCTTCCCTCAGATGACCGAATAGGAGCCTTCTGTTACTGACAGGAGTTTTGCTTCAGGTAGTAAGAGAGAATTTTCCCCTCAGGTGACAAGAGCTTTCCCTCAGGGGCAGGAGAGGAGCCTTCCTTTGGGGGAAGGTCTGAATTGATGAGAGTAGGCAGCGCCTTGGTTGCGCTGAGAGCAAGTTGGGAGGAAAAAACCTACTGTTCAGACTGAAAGGTTTGATTAGAAACTGTCCACCTTAGCCTTTGTGCTCAATGGCAGCGCCATTTTGCTTCCCACCTCACCCATCTGGTGATCCTTGCTTAGAAAGTTCCAGATGGCTTTCACATTAAAGTGCTGGCCCAGGCACAGGTCACAGGTCTTTTAGGTGATATTTTACTGCCATATTACTGTTGCTTTTGCTGTAATTTTCCCCTCCCCTCCCCTATTTAGAACAAAGCTAGTGATCGCAGAGAGAAGAGTCAATCAGGAAGGGACAGAGAAGGGAAGTTACTCTTGTGGCATTCTCTGTGTATTAGCAAATTAAGGGAAGAAACCGTTTACTGCTTTGACAGGTATTTTCTTCTGTTGTTTTCAACTGGGAGATGGGCAAACTTTACCCTTTTCTCTGAGTTTTCTGTAGCTTGGAAGGGGTTAAGGTAGAAGATGCATGCACAGTGTATCCTCATCACGGACAGAGGTGTTTTTCCATATGGCAGATAAAAAGTGATTTAGCATAAACAGCTAAAAAGTGGGAGGAAGGGGCTGCAATGTGAGACATGCTGTCATTGTCAAAGGTTTCCTTTGCTTAACTGTTACTTTGCTGATTTAGCTGCCAGCGTTACATGGAAAATGTTGAGGAGGAAGGAAATTATCCTGTTCATTTTCTGCCATTGCTTTTATCTTGATTCCCTGAGGCTTTATGGGGGCAAATTCTAGTCCAGACAAGAAGAGCTGGGAAGCTATGTGACTGCAAACAGTGAAACTGAGGAAGAGGTTTTTAGTGGATGTATTAAATACTGTAATCAGTGGTAGTTTATAGCTGAGGTATCAGCCTCTGGTTCCCAGCCCAGTGTTGTTTTGCTTTCACTGCTCCTACTTTTTATAAACACATCTACATCCCGATAAAACCTTCTCTGTACTTTTTTATTTATTTGGAGGTTTCTACATGTGATGGAAAAGTTTTAAATGGTAGATACAGAACCAGCTTTGGATCTAGGCAAATTTTGCACTCACCAAAACAAATTTGAGCCAAATTTAGAAGTAGTGCCATATGACATGCACTTGGGGAGTGAGAGGCTGGCTGGAAGCCCAGATCTGACAAAGATCTTTTGCACATTTTTATCTTTATACTCTGTGAATAGTCCCACTGATCGTTCTGTCAACCTGAAGTACTAAAACATCACCAGGCTGGCCTTTAAATTTAAAAGATGTGAGCTTTAAACTGAAGAACTTTTTTATAAAAGGTATTTTAAAATTTGGTTTCTGTTTACTGAGCCTTAAGGAAACGGCATCATGTTTTCCAGTCTTTTTCTCTGCCATGACAGAAACTCTGCTTTTTCACCAAATGAATCTGGAGGTTCTCATGCAGACTTAAGACTTCCAGAAATGAGATTTTAGGCAGATGTCATACATTATAAAGTTCTGGTAGGAACTGAGAGAGTTGGCAACATAGGCAGCACAGCATTGAGTCACTGAGGCACTTGCTTTAAGGTTGCAGAATCAGTGTCTTTGATTATCATTTCTTTGGGGCAAGAATCACAATTGTACCATGACTAAGTGATGTACTTGCAATTACGTGTGTGTATAGCTTCCCTCTTCTGATTATTGCTTTATATATCTGTTTCTTTCTTCTCATTGAACCCAGAGACTTCTGGCTTCTCATTCAGTCCCTCATGCAACTGGTCCAATAAAAGTACCAGTGAATTAAAGGTAATTACAGGCCAATGACTGACACTGTTATCCTGTGGGAATCATGGGGGGAGTGAGTAAGAAGATGGCAAAGAGTCTGATTTGCCTTCAGGGCAGGCATCTTTTGGAGGAGCCAGCAAATCCAAAGCAGCAAGAAAAAAAGCTCTGAAAAATATTATAGAATTTCTCCAGATAACAACCAGAAAATTAAATGTTGTGCAAATGAGGACAACAAAATCAGTGTGTAGCTGGAAACAACAGAGACACCACCTTTCAAAGGGTGTTATTGATGTATCTTAATTAAAAACTAACGCAGCCTGGGGGCTGACCTGAAGTGTTGGCAGTGAAATCAAGCCAAATCCAAGAATGTTTGTTTTGCATACAGCACTTAGCAGACCCAGCTGAGATCAGCCAGTACTGCTACAAGGTTCTACAAGGGGTGTCATTGCACAGCCTCTGTCCCAAACATATTGCTGTTGTAGTGTAACAGACAGAGCGTGTTACACATGGAGAAATATAGGGCAGAAAACGTGTTTTTTTCCTCTGTGAAACAAAAAGAATATTTATGAGGAGGTGAATACAGATCTTGTCTGAAGGGAACACAACACCTACAAGAACATTCTTTCTTGTCAGTCTTGTGCGAATCCACATTATTAATTCTGTTTTGTAATGGAAATATTTTTATTGCAGTTTAACTACAGAGGTCAGTTGAATATACATTTACCGTATACTTGTACTTCTCTGTCCACATTTGTCTATGTGTCCACTGTAATCACTGTAGATGTCTGTGGAAGTATGAGATTTGATTACTACAGGGTAAACGATGCTGTTGCTAACCTAAGTTGGTGCGCTTTAGAGCACAGACAGCAAATGTTGCATGCAGTCTGAGTTTCATATAGTAAAATTCCTGGCTGCACTATTAAAATCTATTTTCAAAACAAGCAAGTGGACAAAGGGAAATGAAAGCAGCTTGGCTAGACCTGCAAGACACAGATAAATGGTGAAGCAGAACTCAGCCAAAAACTCCCTATTCCTAAGGGCAGGGTTAGCAGATAAAGTTAATGACCTGTCAAAAAAATACTGTGGCAGTATCCATGTCTTTTCAGACTGGAGAAATGTATTTTCTCTCTCAAGATACTGCCTGTAGCCAACCTCCTTCTAAGCACAATTATTTACAGATTATAATTACTGATTTTTCCCCTACTGATCCTTCCTTAAATATGTACTTCTCTTTGGAAGGGACTGAGCAAAAGTGTTGCTGCACTTTCAGGTGCCCTGTGTTGGTACAGCCCTGACATTGCTTAGGACTGGTAAAGTCCCAGTATAAAAGTGATTCTGAACAGTTTTCCTTCAAAAGACGTTGAAAGTTTCACAGGAAAATATAACTCCCCAGAATTCCTTGGGAAGGTTTCTTGTATCTAAACTAAGCAAGAAAAAAAACCCCTCACACAACAAAAAATATCTGTGGGCTACAAGACTTGTTCCATAGCTCATCAAACCCAAAAAGTGTCCTTTGACTTTAAGAACACTATATTGGATTACTGAAGTCATAAATGGCCTAAGAATTGTTTGAGAAAGGCTCCTACTATGTTAGGCAACTGTCATAGGACCCAAAATTATAAAAGTAGGGTTTTGGCTTCATCAGATTAGACTCAGACTACGTTCTTTACAACCATTGAAAAGAAAGCCTAATGCGTGTTTTGAAATGCAAATCGTAGTCTCTTTCAGTATAGTCTGCTCTATACAGACAGAAGAGTTTTAAATGGTTTCTAGGACAGTATATTTAGTTTAATTGCTACTTCACTCCACAAACCCCTGATAAAATCCGTAATAAGCAAGGCAACACTCCATAAGCTATTTTATGGTTGCACTATGTAGGGATTCCCATTTGTCTTGCTGGCGTTATTTATATAAAATCTCCTGCTACGTACAGGTTAGGCTTAATTTCAGAACTTTATGGCCAGTGCTGACTAAAAATGCCTCATGTAGTAGTCATTTTATTAAAACAATGGAATATGATCCTATTGTAATTGTATATAATAATATTCTTGAGGAATAGTTTTCTACTGTTACTGTGATGGTGGCTACTGATTCTCAGTTGCATTCTGACACATACATACTCATTGGTATACATATGCACTTTTAATAGGGGCCTGGCTACTTGCCACATTAACATGCTAAGGATCATAATAGAGGGGATAAATTGTACTCTAATAATGTGATTTGTCAAATATTGTAATCAACCCTTTGATCCCAGACCTCTCAGAGATGCTTTAAGCCGTAGCTTATGGCACCTTTAGGCAATTGTGAAATCTATGGAGAAATTCCTGTCTAGTATTTTTCAGGGAAGTGATATAATAAGGCTGCTGGTGTGGGGTTGGAATGGCATAAAACTCTCTGTCCAGACAGTTGTCTGTGTCCATGGTAGGGATAGAGGAAGAGGTGGGAAATGATGACTGGTAAAGGTACAATTAAAAGAGTTATAGAAAACCAAAAAAGAGTTTGGTAAAAGGGAAGGATAAGTGAATTACTGCACTACTTTAACTACTCTACTGGGCTTTTGAAGCAGGACTTGCAAATTAGGATAGTCCATACTATGACTTAGAGCAACTCATAGCCACTAAATATGAGCAGGAAATTACATACACATTTCTCCAGTCTTCATATGAATAAGAATGAGCTATATTCTTGGTCATTGCAACTGATCTCGGAAATATACATCACCTTGAAAGACAGAGATGTACCTAAGCAAGTTTGATTTCTGCTTTCATTTTGGAGACCTGGAAAGAATTTTTACTTCCAGAGTTTGTTCAGTATGGGTGGATAGTTATAATATCCATCCCTACTCCTAGTCAAAAAGCTAAATCAGAGCTTCAAAATTCAAGATATTTATGCAGCCAAACTGTTACATTGAGAGAAAATTAGCTTGCATGACTTAATGGACATATCTCATATATATTACCCTACTGCCCTCTGGAGTTCAGTGACAAAGCATGTGTGTGACAATTTGAGGCATCTGCTGGTCCTCTTTGCATCCAGGAAAATTATAAGTGAACAAGTAAAGCCTTGGCTAAGCTTTTTGACAGGGAGCATAAATGTGTAGCGTTTACACTTAAGCCAAAATTTTTGGGGTGTATATAAAGTTTTCACTACCTATGTATTATTCTGTAGGATTTCATCCCTGGCTGAACCAAAGTGTTTGATTAAATTATATGTGATTATTGTAATAGCATCTCAGTGCTTGTTTTGAAATACTTTAGTCCAGCTTTAAATATGTGGTTTTCTCAGCAAAAATGAACTTTCCTGTGCAGAGGTGCAAGACCAGTGTCAGACTGACTGACTGAATCGAGCTTTTGTGGCTCCTCTGTAACCTAAGCCTCAGAAATCCTGGGACTTCACTAGAAGCAAGTAGTTGAACAGTAGGTATCAAAGACAAGAACAAAACACACCATTTTTCCTCACAAGCTCAAAAAACATAAGACATTTGGAAGACATATGCATCTGCATCTGATGTTTCCTAAATTAATTCATGTTTTTCCAAGATTTGCCTTGTAGAAAAATTATAAAATCCCCATAGCTCCTCCCTCCTTTCTTTCCCGTCCCCCAAGTTGCTTTAATTCTATATACGAATGAAAAAAACAACAGGAATTTTGGCCCAGTTTGAGTACTTTTATATCTTTATAGGAATTTTATACTTAATCTAGATATTTAGCATAAGGATTCCCAGCTGCAGACTGTCTGTAGTTGGAAGTGTGCTTAAAAGACAGCACAGGTCCACAAGTACAAAGTACAACAAACTAAACTTTTATCTTATTCTTCCAGCACAAAGGGGCTTTCAAGTGGCTATAATTTCCATTCATTTCTGGGTCCTTTTTCTGCTTCTACAATAGGAAACAATGTACAAATGAAAAGCAAAGGCTGGTACCTTCAAAAGTATATTTAGGGACTTAATACCACGTGCAAGCAGCTGATTAAACTGTGAGAAGTCATTAAATATTTTAAGCAGTTCTCTGTTGGCAGTTAACAGGAATTAGGTACCTTATTTCTTTAAGTCCCTGTTTAATGTAACAAGGTGCCTTTCTTTAGGTGCCTAAAGTCTTCTGAAAATCTACTTCTGTCAAGTTTAGTGTTTCAGGTCAGATGTAAAGAAAATGGAATTGACAGGAACTGCAGATCACACACACTGACAAGCCATGAAAAATTAAGATCGCTGACAGGAATCTGCAACACTCACTCAGTATGGTGAGAACATTAAATTGCATTTCAGTATAACCAAGTAAAATACCATTTACATGGGAAAAGCTACCCATGAAAAAGATCTGAGAATTCTGTGGAAGGCTCAACAGAACTTTCCACCTTAGAATGCCTTGGCCAACAGAGCAAATGCAAATACTTTGTTTAGGAAAAGGAGATGCTGAATAAAAATGGAGGGATTATGTTGTATTTGCATTTGGCACTGGTCATATAGGTCTTGGAATCTCTGCCAGATTCAGGTGCTATACATCTCTAAAATTGCTGAGAGTCTGGGCAAGCTTAAGTAAGAGCCACAGGAATGATAAGAAAGATTACTAAAAGCCCCTTTAACTTGTGAGAATGATGCAGTGTTAGTGTACTTGTCTGCAGTGAATTCTTTTGCAGGTTCCTTCATCCCTTGATGCCAAACTCTAGGGTAGCTACTAGGGTCTCTGCAGGCAGGGACATCCCCAAGATAATGACAGCAGTGGGGACACCAAGGCATTAAGTTGGTAGAGAATGAAGAGACAAAAATACCACCTGAGACAG
>JBCJKH010055400.1:0-17121 GCA_039877255.1 Loriculus beryllinus | reverse complement strand
TTACAGTACTGCCTCATTTACTGTGGAGTTTATACTAGTAAAAGCTCACTCTTTTTAGAAGACTGAAGATTCTAACTCCCTCTGGCAGTTTTAGGAATACCACCTTGTATTAATAATCTCTAATGAGGGAAGTTTAATATTACTAAATAATTGTTTGGGGAATATATTCCCCATTCAAGTGAAGTGTTCTTTGTATGTCTATTACCTGCATAGTGGAAAAACATTATTATTATGTCCCAACTTTTTTTTTGACAAAAGATAGCATCAACAAATAAATCCACAATATCCTGGTAAATATTCTTAAAGAGGACCCCAAAACAGATCAGAGCACAAAGGTAGCTTTACTAAGAGCTCCTACTAAGATTAAATATATATATAAACATATGTATATCTCTCCCAAGACAAAATACACAGTTTTATATAATCTGCTAAAGAGAAAAGTAAATATTTTGCAACCACAAATGAAGTCAAAGCATAACATTGTGGTGAGACTTAAGAGGAGTTAACAGACCAAAATGTCTCATTATTTCACAAATTATAGCAGCATGAAGAAATACTCCTTTAGTTTCAGGATACTTAGCTCTGTTTCATGAAATAAAAATCTGTGGTTAAAACAAAGCCCTGTTTCAAGTCGAGCTCTGGAAGCTTCAGTTGGTGTGATAGGTGGGTGGACTGCAGCGTGAGTGACACCAAGTCTGTATTTCAGGTAAAGAAACATGTTTCTTTCCACACTCGCTGGCACACTGACAAAGCTTCCTGCACAACAGAAGCTTATGCCTAAATGAAGGAGCCAGGCTTTCTCAGGCAAGGTGATACAGTTGGTTTAGGTTCCTTTTGCTAACGATATGGATTAAAACATTAAGGATAAAATTTGGTGGCCTTGACCTGATTTGTAGTGGATGCTGGGAGCCAAGTTCTGCCCTCAGTTACACCCTCTAGCTCCCCTGAAGTCCGTATTGGTGCCAAATGTAACTGAGGGAAGAATTCAGCTGTTCAAATATGCCCATGGTTACCAAGCCAACTGGCAGCAATTGCAAGGGAATAATAGGAGTGTTGAGGGCAAGAACTGAGGAGCCTTCGCAGGGCGGTCTGGAGATCTGCACAGTGCTTTTCTACAGACTGTCTGGCCTCCTGAAGGCAAAGCTATTAGTTTTTCCTACTTGCTCAAATGTACTGGATACAAAAAAAGCCTTTCACTGGTGAGCTCTGATAAATGCCCACCATGTGGGGCTCCTGCAATCTCAGTGCATTCTATCAGCAGCCTTTTGTTGTGCCAGACCTAACCTTCAAGTTTCAATGAGCAGGGATCAGATCTGAATACATTTCAAATTTCTCAAACAGTGAACCATTATTGTTATTATCAGAGAAGAGCTGAGTAACTTCCAGACTACTTACGACACAAACAAACCCACCATCTTATGGCATAGCTATTAATTATTTAGTGCTTCATATTGCTCAAATAGGGAATAGGCTTCATGACTCATACAGTGACTCCCATCTGAAGGAACAAGAGATTATTTTTGTTTCACAGATGAGCAGTCAAGATCTTTTAAGTATTTGTCTGAAGTCACATTGGAAGAAAGGAACTGAAACTCTGATATCCTTAGTGCCCTCCTATGTTAGTTGGTAAATCCCTTATCAGCTAGTACTACAGTAGCTGTTTGTAGGCTTGGTGAAGTCCTGGAGCTTTAATTTTTGAGTGTAGAAGACTTCTTGACACTGAGTAACCTTGAGATCTGGTTTTAAAGTGGAAAACAAAGCATAGAAATCCTTATGGGACAAGTGTATTCTCTGAACTCCTGCTTATATAGCTGCATGCTAGTTGAAAAATGTAATCTTCACCGGAGCATATTAAAATCCCCTGGAAGCCATTTCTATTCAGTTCCATGGACAGAAATCAATAAAGATCTAATGAAAAATCAGATGGACTGAACTAAGAGGGTCCAATTGTTGCAGGCATGGAGGAAGTCACTGGGTGAGGGGAAAAAAATCCTTTCAAAATATAGAACATATAAACGCTCCCCAATACCACAAATGATGTCCTTGACAAATACTGTGACAAGAAATTCCCTGTCTTTACAAAAACATCATAAAATGAAACTGCTGCCATGAATGTTATGTGTACTATTTCATACACAGCTAACAGAAGAAAAGTAAGGAAAGGAATATGGAGGGATACTTCCTACAGCACCGGTGGGACCTACACTGGTGCTAAGTTCCTGTTGTGGGAGAAGTACTACTTTATTACAACCCTTTACTTCCTCTGTTTCCATAAAGTTGGAATTTGACTTGCTAATTTTTCACTTATTTAGGCAGCACTGAATACATTCTGAGCCTCAATCAAATCTAATATTGTTGTTCTCTGAGATAGAGACAATACCAGCAATAATTCTTTTATTATGTATCTTCTACATGTGGAAACTTCAGACTCTTACCAAGCAGAACTGCATCAGAGAAGCTACTTCTGATTTTGATGCTTACGTTGTTTTGATTGATGATCATTTTGTTTTGAAAAGCTCTTTAGATTGGCAAATTATTAAAAAGAATTGGATGGAATAGCCACATCTGGAACAGATTTGAACTCATTAATCAGAACTTCAGCTGAAATAAATGTTTCTTGGTCCATTTCAATTAATAGAAGAGTTCTGATTTGTACTAGTTCACTCTTTCCCATCTCTTGCATTACACACACATTATCATTTGAAAAGGTCTTAAATGCAGTAAATCAAACAGGCAAATACAGGAATAAATACACAGTGAGACATTATATCCTTCTTAAAGGCACTTTTGTTCTGTGAATTCTATAACTACAAAATTCATAATCTCTGTAATAATTTCTTTAATGCTAAACATGCAGATCCTTCCATTTTCTCTGGGGAGAATTGAGAATAACTCTTCCCTGCAAGAACAGATTTCCTCTACCTCCAGGTTTATTGTAGAGTCTGCAGCTCCTGACAATTACTGCAATCTAAAAGATATCAAAGAGATACTTTCTATGCAATATACAAAGACCAAACTCATACTTCTAGTTATTCTAGAAGAAAACATAAAAGCATTTCTCTACAAGAAACTATATAGTTGACTATTTAGAACGTGAAGCAAGAAACTATCCAACCATTCAAATCTGAAGGGAGTGTGAAGTGAGAAAAATGTAAATTGCATAAGCAAGAGCTGGCCCATTGGATTCATAAATCAGGTTTGCTTATCTAAAGCACTTTCTTTCCAATGGTCCAGAACTGAAAATGCTTCAAAAGAGAAAGACTGATACATGCAATGTCTCAAACTTCACCTGTTTTAGAACAATATCCAAAGGTGGGAGGGCAGAGACACAAGATACTCAAGCTGTGAAATGAGGCCATTTGAATGATACTAGAAGATCCTATACCTTCAAATAGATGGATGTCGTTCATTGAATCACTCCCTGTTGAAGAAACTGCTCTCCAGTTTATTCTCTTTCTCAAGATCCATATTCAATTATCTTTTCCAATTTTCATTGAAATACAAAATATCTTTTAATAAAAAAAAAGATGGAAATAAAGAGTACTTTTGCAATTCCAGTTTTTTATTTATCTTTTTCCCACAAACAGTGGGAATTGAAGGAAGATACCTTATTTAAAAGCAAGGAAATAGCCCATACCTTTCTCACTGTCTTGTGAAAAAGGAGGACAATCAACATGAGAATTGCCAGTTTAAACATGATACTCCCCACAATATTGCATGAAAAGGACCAGTCTCAGGTAGCAGATACTGTCAGAATTACATGGGAGCTGGAGGAGGTAGTGCTGATTTACACCAGCTGTAGGACTGACTCAAAGATTATAACATTGTTCTTTTGGTTTCTTTGGTTTTCATCTTTTGTTCTGTGGGCTTTTAACCTCTCTAGCTGCCTTAGTGCTCAGAAGGATGGTACTCAGTGCTGAACACTGAGTTCTCTATGCATGTTATTGTACAGAGGCCAGGGGTCCATAGCAATTATTTACAATGTCAAGGGATGGAGACGGAGAATTAATTTTTTCTTTGTGTCAGTTTTTATCTGGTCCTGTATGCCATAGAGAAATAACATAATGTAAAAAACAGGTCACTCATAGAAGTGCAGTTTTTTCTGTAGAAGGAATATTCATAGGCATAAAAAACCCAAACAAAGCTCTACTCTTAAACTCAGCACAGATTCTAAGACAACTGAACAGCTTTTCTGTGACCACTGAGTAAGTATGTCATCATTTCATCCTCCTTTTGTAGAGTTGGCTGAGAAACATGAAAATGAATACTCCCACACTACCACTGTAACAGAAGGTGCATCCATGTAATCTGTGTACAGAAAACATTGTGCCCATAGCTCTTGTGCCTCCTGAAAACATTGTGCCCATAGCTCTTATGCCTCCTGACAGCCTGGATACATGTTACCTTTAGAAGCCTCTGTATTTATAAAATGAACATGTGACAATGTAACATGGAGCTATAAAGCATGTTGGGGATATACTATACTGGTTTACCTCCTGCACTCTGTCTGAGGAGGAGAATATCAGAGGTCCAGAAGAGAGTAAGGCTGATCTGAAGAGCTGTTGGAAAATGAGCAAGGACATAATCTATCAGCATAGCCCTCTAAGCACATGCCCTGAAATTCTAATGGTGTGTGGTTGGATCTTTTTGTATCTACATTTTAAATCATTTAATCGTCATCCTGGAGTAGCATAGGATTTCATAAATACATACATTATTATATCAAAACAGTTTTAAAGGTTGATTGAAAACATCCTTTTCTACCAATGAAAGCATAAGTGTAGGATACCTTAATCAAATAAGGAAGGTGTTATTTTCCTTAAAATCATTGATTTTAAGGAAATCTGATTTTAATCACTGAGAAATCCAGAAGAATAAAAAGCTCCAAGGAATGGAAATTTGTATTGTAATCATGCTGAATATAATAGAACTGCTAATTGTAAAGAAGGCAGTGCATATACTAACCCTGGTAAAGTCTAACAAGGGGAGTCAGCCACTGTGAGAAAGCCAGTGCTGCGAGTACAGTAGAAACTTAAGTAGAAATCAATTTCCCATGCAAAACACCATCCTGGCAGATACAGCTCAGGAAATATTTTAAATATGCAGACCGCTCTCGAGTGTTCTGATCTGCTTAGAGAGAAATTCATTACCCCACAGATAATACATATATATATTCTGCAGCATGGATGGTTAACTTTAAAGTACGCCATTGATTCCAATGCATTTAGCTGGTTAGCAGGGAGAAGACAAAACATTTCTGACAAATGTTAGCAATTTTCTGATTGTTGAATTTACTTACAGTGATGGTGAGTTTACTGAGTTGCTGCTGGATTTTTTCTACAAAGGACACCTTGATATGCTTCATTCATGGAGAACATCTGAAATGAATAACAAGGAACGGATGGAATTTTCAAGAGAAAAAGAAAATAATAAAACGCCCACCATAAAAGCTAATTTTCTATAAATAATCTCAATCAGGAAAACCTTTACCCCTGAGACAATCCAAGGCTGCCTTTTTAGTAGCTCTTTCCCTTGTGACAAGAGCAAACTTTCCCATGCCACAAATCATTCTCGTCTATCATTTTGATATAATCTGAAAGAAAGGCATCCTGTCATTGTAATGTGTCCCATTTTTTTCAGGCTCAGATAGAGATATATTTGCAGAGTTGGTTGGCAGGACTTACTGAACTTACAACCATCAATTATGATGTTTCTGGATGTTTATTGTACTTTAGATGAGCAATTCCATTTTTCTGCAGTTAAGTACTTGCTTAATTGTCTTCTCAAGCTTAATCCATTTCTTCTGAAGTCCTTTTGGATCAACTTTTCCAGTTGTTATTGCATTGCCTAGTTTATATGATATCATTCTTATTGAAGGAGAAAGTTGTTGGCCTTTGCAGAGAGGATGCAGGAAAAGGTCCCATAGATCAGTATAGCAGTGCTGTTTATTCAGAAATTGAAGATTTGTTTTTCTGTTTCCCTGATGGAATGGCCTTTTCTTTAATCTTGCAAAGTAGTCTGCCTCAGTCTCCTCTGAAAACTGATTTTGACCAAGTCTGATTGAGAAGAAGGCTGTTTCTTACATGCTTCTCTTTTTGTATCACACCTATCATTAAGGTCACAGAACAAAAGCAATTCCAGATCTGTCATTAAACAGCTCCCAGGATTGCTACTTCTGTTACTTGGTTTCTTATTCTGTTGCTGTGGTTGCAACAAAATGAAATTGTTGACTTGAAAGCAATACTCTTCTATTAATGCATATCAAGCCTGGTTTGATCATAATGTAGGAAAAGCAAATAGTTTCTCTTCGGTGGGAAATATCTACATTTGCATTGGTTTTGGGCTATGTACATTGCAAAGAGAGTAAGTAGCTAATGGGCAGGTTTCTAGATGCTTTTTTCACTCTTTGGTAGCCTGAGGGGAGATGTGTTATTTGCTGAGCCAGGAGATTTGTATGTATGCCTGGTTTGAGTTATTTACTGTGTGGGTTTGCACTGCACAAGGAATTCCAGTGATAAAAAGCTCATTCCCAGCCTGTGTTATCGGTCATCCGTCTTGGGCAGATGCTAGAAGGTGGAACTGATCCTAGAAAGTTGGAAGCATTGTCTCAGAAGAGCCTGAATGATGACTTGAATGTACATAAAGATGGGAGAGGGACCAGAAAAAGGAAGAAGCAGCCAAGCTTGCAGGCCTTTGGTCAGGAAGGTCTTCATAAATGCATCTATAGCCTATGATGAAAAAACAAAGAGGGAGTGATTAGCTCTGGGAATCATTGTAGCAGTGAGAATGATTTGCAGGCTGAATGGTTAAGCCATAGCTGTGGCTTTTGCGTAGGCAAAAGACTAAAGGATGCCCCAAAGAGCAGGCACATTCCCAGTTTTACAAAGCATACCACTTTGGAATTGATTCTGGGTTGTTCTTGCACTCAGCAGTGCAAAACAGCAACATTCCACTGTTTCTGAAGTTTTATAAAGGTTATAAAATGTTAGTCCAATGCAGGGCAAAAGGAAATGAAGATCTGATCTGTAATCTGCTTCTTATAACACCAGAGGGCCGTTGCAGATCTCACCAGCACTCTTATTTGGGGTTTTTATTAAATTCGAGGAACAAATGTTACAAATTTGACTTGGATCTTACTGGTTTAGCATTCCATTGACTATAGGATGAACTTGGACCAAAGTGTGTTTCACTAGATGTTATTGTAGGATTCTTATACATTGCAGGGTAGAAGTGGCTAGAAATAGAAAAGGGTTCTCTTTGAACTATCACAAAGGAATCAAAGTGGGCTTCTTTTCTACATGCTCTTCTGGAAATCACTCTGAAATATTACTCCTGCTCTAGTTGCAAGCTGTGTAATTCTATTAACTGGAAAAGAATGACTTCTTATAATATACTTTCAGCAAATGGAGAAATGAAGACAGCTGTCTAAATTATGTAAAATCGATTATACTAGGAGACTGTCACAAACTTCTTTTGAAAACACGAATGGCTGCACTTGGCAGCAGCTGCAGTGACATTTCATCCTTTGTCAGGAGAAGAAAGCAATTTTACAATAGCATGTTTTGATATGTTATAGAATTTATTAACCTACATAATCTCAGTGGCACAAACCATAGGTTCTTCAGTAAAAGTAAAGTATAAGTGAAAACTTACAGGTTTGATCTAAAATAAGGAGTTGGGAATGTCATTGACTTAATTTTTATTTTGAGCCATGTTTGAAAAGTCCACCATTGAATCCTTTAAAACGTTTATATTTCAATTTAAGCTGCAATTTTACCTTTAGGGCTTAATCAGATGCCTTCTGAAAGAAATAGAAGACTGTCAAAGATGTTAGTGGGTATTGAATGAAGCTCACTGCTTACAGTCAGTTTATTCAACTTGCTGTGGAATATGCTATAAAAAAGAATATAGCTGAAGGACTTTTTCCAATAATTATTCTAACCTTTCCAGTTCCTGAGCAGCATCTCTATTTGGAGAAATAATAATGAGTTTTAAATGAGAGAAATGCAGAACAGACTTTTGCATGAGTCTTCTCCCACAAGTATTTTAACTCTGCACTGTTCATGCCAGTTGTAAGCCATACTTGAAGTTCTCTTTACATATTTTGAAGTGCTGGCCTAAATTTCAAATCAAGAGTCTCATGGACTCTGATAAGTTTTGAACTGTTTCTGCACAAACGGGGGTTATGTTTCGGCTTCTCTACTACTGCACCAGTACCAACTATAGTTGTCAATAAACATGAGATACTCAGTGCTGACAGCTGAAGTTATTTTAGTCACATACTATCTAACAGCGCTTAGAGCTTGAATAGTTAAAATGTGTTTTTCCTTTGGCAGCCTTTTTTTGTGGTTCAGCATCATTTCCCTCCAAGTGTCTTATCAGCATCCAGAAGTTGGTCTCATAAACAAAACCAGCAGAACTTTAATTCTGTTCTTTTCATTATGAGTCAAGGGTCTAAATTTTGACCAAGAAATTGCCTTAGTCTCGAATGTTGACAAATTTTTACCATATGATCTCAGAAAAACCATGATGGGAAACCATATGTAGGCCACCTGAGAGCTCTGGGTTTTCATTTAATAGAGGGAAAGACAGCCCTATCCTGGCTAAGACTCGAAGATAATAGTCTTCACCTTTTCAGCACAGTTTCTGCCCTGCCTCTTGTCTGCTTTTGGATCTTGTTCATTGTTACAGTCTTAATAGAGGACATACTACAGGGCCAGACCAAAAGTCACCATGTCACTCAACTCTATCCTAAGCTTCCCAGGTCAACTGATGGGAAATGTAATCTTTTTACCTAATGCTCTCACGTGTCATGTTAAAATACTAGATTTCAGCTGTACGCCAGAGGCTGCGGCTACTGCATAGCACTAGATGGCAGTAACATCTCTTCCCAGTGAAATCATCAGCTCCCTGTGTCATTAGTCATCTGGATTAGGAAATACAAACTAAGTGCAAAATAGAAACACATTTCTTTGTTGAGTTTGTTTCGGTCTAGAGTCTGAAGTTGATCTAAGCTGACCACAAAGGCCATTTCTCATGAGCACACAGCACACTCGCCTGTAAGGGCCAACTAATTAAACTCTTTATGTGTCTGCCAAGAGAATTGTCAGTTCAGACACCAGCTAAATCAAAAAGCTTTATGCATTATTACATTTAGCCGAATCTTCCATCATGAAATTGCATTGAAGATGAGATAAATGTGATGAATGTCAATGGCAGAGTGTACAAAAAAGTAGTTTCAGTTTGTCCTGATGGAGATTTTTCTCATCAGGTGTAAATTGACGTAACTGTAAAAGAGCCTCTGTTCTTATTGTCCGAAACAGATGTGAAACAGTCTGTGAACTATAAACCACTTGCATGTGTTCATTGGAGAAGCTTCTGTTATTAATGCACTGATACTGAGATGATAGATGTGTTCATCTTAAAGATGCAGGGCTATCATTTAAGGAATATCAAAGAAAGATGGATCTTTGTCTCTTGCTTTCATCCAAACACCTCTTGATTGTGTACCAAACAGACTTCTTTGCTGAGGCAAAGTTTTGACTAGCAAATGTTTATGTGAGTGAACTTAGATGAAGAAACTTGAGTGAAGCTTCACCCAAAGGAGGATTGTAGAGTTGACCATATGCTGTTGATTTCGTGATAAAGCCAAAAGTTTCTTGCAGGGTTTTGTAATGACTGATCCAGGAAAACTGGGTTACATTTCTTGTTCTGCTGTTGATGGAGTGGATCACTTTTTTGTTGTGCTCTGTCTTTAAAATGGAAATAATGATATTTAACTTTATGAAAGCACATCAAGATAAATTAATGAAAGCAGGTTTTAGTAGCAATTATTACTGACTACTAAGTCATATTCTCTCATTTCATTTCAGCCATAATGAGGACTCTTTCCGCTTCTCTGAACTTCATGACTTCATGCTCCTTCAGGCAGAATCAATATTTTATGAACAGAATCAGTAAGTAAGTCGATTTAATTACACACTAGTTCCTTTTGTACCTTTGACTTTTCACAGAGTCCTTACAGTGTATATGTTTAGAGGCAAACCCTTATAAATTTTTACCATTATCTACATGGACATAGAATGTTCTTTTTATATAAAATCTGTAAGAGTCAGAGTGAATAATCTCAATCTTTCTGAGAGAGAATAATCCTGATCTTTCCAGACCCTATTCTCTTCAAATAAAAATGTCAGTGGCAGAACCCATCTCTTGAGCCAACATTTATCCTTGCATGAGAAAAGGTTTCAGTCTGAGCTATTGGTAATATTAAACCTCAGTGTCAGTGAGAAACTGCAAACTGTAAGAAACTTCTGTGAATGTTGTTTTGGACAATGCTTAAAACCCTTCTGGGTTTATTTATAAGATGCTGTGGTTTTATATTATAAAAGCTAAGTGAAGTATCTATACTCTGATCTTCCTGCTCAGGTTGGTTGGTGTTTTACTCCATGAGAAATGTTGTGACATTAAGATTACTTACTGTGAAATGTATTTATTGCTTTCTATGATTTGAAAACACCTTCACCATAATCGTGCACATCAAACAGCCCTTGGAATAAAGCAGTCAGAATTTTCCCAATGTACTAAGGTTTTGGGTTTCATTGGAGTGATCTCACTAAAGGAGAGGTTACCTCAGGCCAGCATCTCAGTTTAAAAACAGGTTTGCTGAAAGAAGAGTTTGGAAGACTTGGAGAGTAATAAGAGGGCATTTTTCTATGCCAAGTCATGACAAGATGCAATAGAGCAGTCTTTGCCTAAAGCAGCCATTGCTCTACTTTGCAGATTTTTATAATGTCTATTTCTTAGTTAGAGAAAGAACTTGGGGATTTGTGCTTTAAAGTTTAAGGCTCAGAAAGACTTTTCATTGGGTTTTAAAGCTTTAGGTGTTTTTGTTAAACAGCTAGTTAAATAAACTGCATTAGAATGATTGAATGTCAGTGTATTGTTTGGTTACAACAGCTATAATTTTGAATGAATCTTCATTATTTCTCCTTCCAAACTGCAAATTGTTTTTGATAGATCTAATGAAACGTACTCCATGCCCTTTCACACAGAACATTGATCAAACAAAACTCAGTTTTGTGCAATTTCTGTGTTCAAAGAATACCATAAAATGGTCTTTCCCCCTGGTAAGACAAAACTCATCAACCCCTTTTCTAAGGATACAAAATAGCACAGTGGTGTTTATTCGTCTGGTTAGTCCATTATCAGCTGTGACCAGCATAGGTGATTTAGTAATGTTGTTAAAATGTTTATCCTGTGTCCAGAGCTGTGAAATATGTCTGCCTGCAATTAGTATCTGTCAGTTCCCAGGAGGTAGGAAACAATATTTGAACCTGTTTCCCTGGATGTGGTGAAGATCCTATTCATGCATTTATGTACTGTGAAGCCAGAGAGACAGTATCTTGTCTTCTGATTGAGTGTTGTTGCATTTACTGGTGGAAATTTGAGTGAAATAAATCATGTTAAATGAATCGTGCCAAGGGGTTGGAACTAGGTGATCTTCAAGGTCCTTTCCAACCCAAACCATTCTATGATTCTGTTTACAAGCCAGTGGGGAGAAAAAACACAGCCCACAGCCCAGTTCCAGTTCGCTTTTTCTGTTGATTTAAAACAGAAACAGCAGTTACAATTTGAATAGCCCAAATCTACGGCTGCATTGGCTTCTTGTCCCTCTTTTTCTTTTATTATCTTTCTTATCTTGCAGAAGTAGATGTATTACTATGAATAACATCCTTAAAGAGGAATAAATGTCTCTTCCCAATATCTTTCACATCCTAATTTGACTTGCATCAGTAACGTGTTCCGGTGGGGAATTTCAGTGTTCCTTGAAACCATCAATCTTCTGCATGGTAATTAGAGTCCTGTAAAAGATGGTGTAAAGAGAAGAACACAAATATTAAGAGACCTTTACAGATTTGTCTCTAAAAGTCCAGACACTTTGAAAGATTTCTGTCATTAGATGTCCACAACCTAAATAGATTTGCTTTGGGCCTTAATTTTAATAAAATAGTTAAAATAAATAATTATCTTTTACAAATTCTTAGCTCACAATGAATCAGATGCAAAGTAAATGTACATTATAATCTGCCTTTGTAAATGAAAGCAATACCTTTCACTTGCAGATACAGTGTTAGGGATTGTGCATTTTCTTCATTTGATTTAGGATGGTTCTCTTTGTACCTGCCTGAAGTTCAGCTCATACATGATAAGACTGCAAACCAGAGTGCTCAGCAAGGAGAGAGAACATTTTAGGATGTTGCCTTCTGCAGCACTTCAGGGAAAAGTCAAACTAACAGCTCATTTGTCACCCAGAACTTTTCAGGAAGGTTTCTTGTCACTGTGCACAATTTGTGGCAGGTTTCACAGCCATAATTTTACAAAGCAAGATGCAAATGCTAAATTCAGAACTCGGAGATGCCACTGGCTGTGATTATTGTGTTTTGCAGGGACTCTGTTTTATACAATCATCACCACCAGGTGTCACCAAAAAAAACAAACCCGGGAACTCCTCACAGGCGCCGTTCAAACAGAAAATCACAGTGTTTTAGAATCCACTTTGCTGATGTCTGGAGAATAATTTACAGCCCTAACAGGTTCATTAGACACATATCTCCTGAGGAGAGTTTATCTGTAGATTCCTCCCCTTCTTCACTCTCAGAGATTCTCCTCAGGAGGACACGATGACACGGTTTTTGTAATCTGCTGCTCATCAGAAAGTGATTTGACAAATGCGACAAGTTTCTGAGGACTGTTCATTTCCCTGTGCGCTTGGCTTAGAAGAGTGCCTAATGTTAAAGCACTGTAAAGATTCAGTAAACATAAGCCTTGAAACAGAGAAAAAGTTGCTATATACTAGAAAATACACGTCACTTGTGAGCATAGCAAAGAGACTGGTGGGGAGACTCTGATAGGTGGCTGCTTTATCACTTTTTGAATAAAGGGAGGGAGTGAGAAGACATCAGAACGTATTGGTGAGTGGAGATACCAAGAGATGAAGTCACAGACAAGCAGGTACTGCTCCAGATTTTGGGATCTTCAAAGATTCAGGTGTTAAATCAGAATTAACAAGGAGAGAACAGCTACTGCAATAAAGAACTCTATCAAATTTTTCATTTGCTTAAAGAAATACAAATTATTTGGTGAATTTGGAGAGGGAAGAAGGAATATTTCATGATAATCTAGGTAGTTTTGTCTAATAATCCAAAAGATATTATCAGCTAGAAGTTTGAAAGACTAAATGACATTTCATTCATTGTGTTCTTATTAGCAGTTTATGAAAGTATGAAGCTGAGTGCTTCCTTGTTCACATGGTGACCAGCAAAAATTCAGGGGATAAAAAGAGTTCATTTCCTTTGTCACACTGGAAATGAACAGGAACTGAAAAGAGACTGGGTACATGGAAGGCAAAGCAAAACTCCCACTGCTTTGTGTAGGACTTCAGCCTGTGTTTATAGTGGGCAGTTACAGACTGTTTAATATTTCTGAGAGCAAAGTTGAGAGCTCATCATGATTTTTGGGAGTCTTAAAACTTCCAGTCGCCAAATCTTAGTATTTACATGTTTTTGGCATACTTGCGGTTGTGGTTATAAAGTTACAGAACAAATTTTCTAAGGTGCTTGCTATCAGCTGACAGAAATCCGTGTTTTCTTCATGTGAGTTTGTGTAAGGAGGGTATTGACACAATTTTGAAAATATTATGTTGAGCTTTCTGATTCACTGCACAGCAAAACTGCAGGGTGACACTTCTGTATAATACGCAAGAGTGGATTCTCTCACAGACCTGAGTGAGGGTCCTTCCAAGGAACCTAGACTCCCAACTCAGAATTTGCTCAGTGTCTTCTTCCAGTAATAGCCACATCCTACTTCTTTCACTTCACAGCTGTACTTTAGCCTGTGGATAGCATGAATCAGCAAAATACTTCTGGTTCTTTTAAACCAAAATTCCTTTTCTTTTAATTTTTCTGGTCTTTTTCCAACCTCATGGGAAAAATCAGGAAAGTATCAGGAAAAAGGAAACCAAATGCTGATGTGACTTCTCAGATAAACAAAAATAAATATAGTGTGTCCACATTGCTTCTATGTCCCAAATTCCCTGGTGCTGGAGCCTGCCCAGAGCAGTGAGCAGTGTGGGCCTGATGATGCCCTTGTTTTTTAGGCTGTACCTGTGGCACTTTCCTAGTGCTTTGATATGCCTTCCTGGTTCTACTGTGTTTGGGTACCCAGTTTCCTGTAGTCTTTCCTCACTGTGAAGCTCTATTTACTGCCCTTTTCCAGGTGCTGCTTTGCCCTCTTTTACTTCACAGGCATGCCTTTCTGTGCTTAGGTATTGCTGGTTTCCTTCCCCTTTGCCACATTTCAGAGTCAGTAACCCTGAGCTTGCAGCCTCTGCCAGTTGGCTCACCAGGCTGCATGCACAAGGTCACTCTATAAGACAATGAGGCTGCCAGTTGAGCTATAGCATCCACTGGCTCAGGACACATTGGGTTTGTTTGTCAGCTTCCTCAAATAATCAGTATCTGCTCTCTTAAGTCCAATAACTAAAGATATTATTTCCTGTGCATATGCTGTTAGCTCTCTAGATAGCTCTACTGAAGCCAAAGTTAGGATGATAATAAATATGTTTATTTCTATGCTTTTGTTTTCCCAAACTATGGCCTGCCAATACAAATAAAATAGTATTTGAAGTAATATGGTAGCCAGGGTTCCTTTACTTAGAGATTGCTGGCTTCAAAATGGGACTTCAGTCTCTTTCTTAGGCATTATCTTAAATGGCTTGGAGAGATAAACATTTTTGTACCTGTACTGTGCTGCTCTGTAAAGCACATCTTCAATGTAGGCAGAATGATCCAAGTCAATGGGGAAAAGAGGCAGGATTCTTCTCAGGGCTTTGCTGAGAAGGAAGTAATGCTCTATATAAAAGCCTATCTTCAATTCTAGAACAGTGTCAGGGGATGACTTTCCACTGCTGCTTGTGCCATACAGCTGGGAGAAAGGGAGGGGTTTTTTTGTCTCTGCAGTTTTAATACCTTGTCTGTTTTGTGCAGACTATTAGCTGCTTTGCAGCAGTGGAACAGAGTGTTTGTAGCTGAAAAATGTTCAATTTCTTTCACAAAAGTAAAATACTGGTTTTCTTATTTTTCCATGACAATTGAAACATTGCCGCAGTTTTCCCACCAACCTGAGATTTATTTCCCTTGCTGCTATCCCTCTTTTTACATCTTTCTCTAGCTCCATTTTCTTTTAATAATTACAATTCGAGACGTGGGATGAAAATGATGGGGGAAAGCTTCACTATTTTCTATTTGCATTTGAATTTAATCCAGCAGATTTCCAGTATCTTTTAAAGCTGAGTGAAAAATCTGTACTTATTCCACTGCTTATTTATGTACTTTTGCCACATTGTAGACTTCATTAGTACTTGAAACAAATTGCTGTTTATGAGGCAGTCTCAGTGATGCAGACAAACCCACCATCATGCTTGAGAAACAGCAACTGCCAGAGTGAAACATGCCAAAGTGGAATGCTCAGTATTGTCCTTTTAACCCACCTAAAAGCATGTGACATCAGAACAGCCTTCCACAGTATCTGCATTTCCTCTAATATCCCCAGTGATGCAGATGAGCTTCACTACCAAAAATAGCCTACACTATCCCATTGTGCTGGCACTTCACTCATTTGGTCTCTGCTTTGGGAGCTGCAAAAGGCATATTGCTAATACTGCCACTCAAAATGAACCTTTCTTGTTTTCCTCCTTGTTTGCTACTGTAGGCAATGGACTTCTTACCCCAAAACAAAATGGTGTTTGAATTGGAGCCTCTGTTCAAGGCAAGGGTGGAGCAATGCAGATCATTTCTTTTAACCTTTAAAAGAAATATTAGGAGAAAACAGGAAACTTACCTAGGGGAGAATGTTCTAACGGCGTGGCGTTTCCATTAGTGCAACAGTGCTAAACTAATACATTTTAAAAGCCAGAAGACAGTATTGACTGGGACTCTAGCAAACGGTTTTGCTCTTTGATGAGTTGTCACAAGCCAGAAATGTCATGATTTCAAAATATGTCTCTGCTTAATGAAAAAAGAGACAAATGTACTTGAAGAAATGTCCTGGTTTATTATGAAATATAGTGCATATACTTTATCATGTCATTTTAGACACAGAACTATTATATTTTCAGAATGTTGCTTAATGATGACCAACATAATCTTATATTCAATTCTGATTTCAGTCCAATTTGTATTTTTCCCTTTCATTTTTCTTAAGTTCAACATTTACCACTTCCAAAAGGCATTATTCTTATTCCTACATAAATCCAGATCATAGAGCCACATACATATTTGGGGAATGAAAATGCATCGAAGATTTTTATAATACAGCAAAATGCACAAATATTGAGAGGCATAAAAATAATAGGTGGGTAGAAGAAGATCCTTGAGAGTGATGTTTGTGCATTACTCTCCAGCGCAGGAAGCATGGCTAAGTTGGTAGCTCACTGGGCTAAGATGTCAGAAGGTCAGATCACACATTAGGATTTGGGTTCATCCCAAATGTCGACACAATATTGAAGGGGGAGGGGGAAGGGAAAGGGAAAGGCATGTGACAGTAAGGGACACTGTATTCACCAGTAAATATCCCTCAGTGGACCATTTGGAGGGAAGTACACTGTAGAATCAACACAGAGATTTTTTAATCTCTACTATTAAGTATTGAATTAAGCTGGTAAGGAGAACCAGGTCTGTGAACACTCTACTTACTAACACTAAATATCCTTTAATATTAATTAAATTTTAATTAAATATGATTGAGTATGTATCTGACAAAAAGAGTGACTTTCCTCTGAGTGTGCAGCACAGCCTCCGTTTGTCTGATACTGCTGTCACTTTCCAAAA
The DNA here is from genome assembly GCA_039877255.1 of Loriculus beryllinus. NCBI lineage: Eukaryota > Metazoa > Chordata > Aves > Psittaciformes > Psittacidae > Loriculus > Loriculus beryllinus. Next base: position 235 of record JBCJKH010055400.1, on the reverse strand, counting down.
GCAGTTACCATGTTTACTCTTGGTACTGTACTTATTATATGAAGCCTCACTAGATTAAGAAAGTCTACTTTAATTTAATTTAGTTTAAATTTCTCACATTTCTCACCAACTCCTACTAATTTTAGTTAAAATACTAAACTAAACTGAACAATAATGCAAGCCTACAGAAGCATCCTGTCAAAAATACATGCGTACCTGTTTCTAATACAGATCTTGATTATAGGATTTTTGTATA
>JBCJKH010055399.1:29759-43753 GCA_039877255.1 Loriculus beryllinus | reverse complement strand
CTGTGGAAACAAAAGGCAGGCAGAGGAGCTAAAGCAACATGGGGATTGCCATCTTCTCTGCCCCTTCAGAGCACCCAGGCTGAATGGAAGAGCAATGGGCTCTTTCTGACCCTGCTTCACAGCAGGACTGTGCTCACTCTCCCTTGCAGAGCCTTGCAACAGAGGTGCTCACACTGGAGGGAGAGCTTTGAAACCAGCCCCATGGTCCCTATGTAACAGCAGATACCTTTGTGAGGTTGGACCATCCATTACTTCATGGTCCTTCGACATAGTGTTTGTGCCACAGCCCAAATAAATGGTATTTGATGCATTTGGGGCCATACCTGTCTCATGATCCTTATTCAAAATGGTGCATGTACCCACCCTTGTCATGACTGTAGCAGTGTGAGATGCTTGGAAACAACTAATTCTCCCTGCTTCCCAAGGGTAGAAGCAATGCTTCTCTAATATCTGCATTCTTTTCTGTGACTGTCCTGGTGCAGAAGAGCTCACATTTTGAGCTGGAAAGCAAGCAGATTTACAAAACCTGTCCTGGCACCTTTTCTTCACAGTAGTGAGGGAGGTGAGTGAGAACAATTTAATAGCTATTTGATGGGAGAAATGTTTCTGTCGGTGACCTGAAGGCATTTCTGTCCCTTGGTCAAGAAAGATACAAGCAAATATCAGAGTTCTGTGATACTGCTCAGAATGTTTTTCAGCAGGTACACACCTCATGTGCCAAGCTCAGCACTCACTGTGGCAGTTTGGTTGCCTGAGGCTAGCAGAGTACGGGAGCTAACCTGCCGTGCCAGATACTGTTGGACTGAAGCAACGAAGGCATCCAGCTATCAGCTGTTCAGAAATCCTGAGGTTGATGCTTTCCAGAAAGTCTCCACCTGTGGTGTGCCTCATACCAGCCTGGGAAGCACTGGGAAATGACCCCTGAGCACCACACCAATGAAGCTGGGTCACTGCTCAGAGCCAAAGTTAGGGTCTGGCACAGAGATGTGCTCTGTGAGCTACACAGGACTGGTGCAACCTGCCCAACGGCCCAGCTGGTGCCAGACCACCCAATGTGGATGGCATGAGGGTAAAGCCAACCCCCTCCTACAAACACTGGCTGTAGGGCCCAGGGCTCTGGAAGAACAAAATGCCAGGCAAGTGCCAACCCAGGGAAACCCTTGTGGGGGAAAGGAGAAGCCAAAGCAGTTACTCACCAATCAGGAAGTCACCATCCGAATTATAAAGGCATCTAAAAAAGAAGAACAGGAAGGTCAAGGTGCTGTAAGCCCCAGGCACTTGCTCACACCACGACCACAGCTGGAAGATTGACACGGCAGAGGTTTCCTTCGGCCCCAGAAATGCTATCTGCAGGTCAGTGAATGCAATATACTGGCCAGTGCACAGGAGGGAGGTTTAATGTGCCCAGCTGACTTCCTGCACAAGCTGCTGCAGGGGTAGCAGTGCCCACCAGAGGCCTCTGAGTCAGCTCTGGGATGAGAGCACCTGGATGCAACACATCCCCTCTCACTGCATTCCCATGCCCATCTCCCTCCTCTTGGTGGCTCCTCACCCACTCCTCTAGTGCTTGGCCATGGAGCAGAACCTGCTGTGGCCACCATGAACACCTTCCCTGTGCACAGAGGAGCACGGGGACATATAGACGGTGATGCTGGGAGCAGCAGGACTCCAGCACAGCACCCTCCAGCATAGCGGGCACTGACCTGTTGAGCATGGAGGTGTTGCAGACGAAGATATGGATGGCGATGCCATTGCGTCCTCTGGGCTCGCCGGCACCACACAGGGTGTGCAGTCCCTATGGCAAACCCAACCATAGAGTGAGCAAAGGCAGCAGGGCAGGGGCAGCCCGCTTTCCTCCCCTCATCCCTTGCTGTGACTCTCCCCTTCTCCCTGCTTCCTGTACCACTACCAGCCTTTCCGTGTATGGCCTCTGCCAAACATGTTGGTTTTGCACCTCACATACAGAGACAAACTGGGGCTGTTCAGCCTGGAGAAGAGAAGCTGCATGGAGACCTCAGAGCAGCTCCCAGTATCTGAAGGGGGCTACAACGATGCGGGAGAGGGATTCTTCATTAGGGACTGTAGAGATAGGACAAGGGGTAATGGGTTCAAACTGAAACAGGGGAAGTTCAGGTTAGATGTAGGGAGTAAGTTCTTTACTATGAGGGTGCTGAGGCGCTGGCACAGGGTGCCCAGAGAAGCTGTGGCTGCCCCATCCTTGGCAGTGCTCAAGACAAGGCTGGGTGGGGCTTGGAGCAACCTGGTCTAGTGGAGGTGTCCCTGCCCATGGCAGGGGGTTGGAACTGGATGATCTTAAGGTCCTTTCCAACCCAAATCATTCATGATTCTATGATTCTATATTAAGTGTTTCTTAAAAATCCATGGAAGCTGGTGTGTCCTCTCCATGGAATCCATGGAAGCTCTCCCTAGTCCCTGAGCTGGGGCTGGGACTTTTTTAATTAAGAGTTCCTGGAAAGGCAATGAAGAAAATCAAGTCCATCACCAGCTGGTTGGAATCTGGGATCCTTTCCCCTGCCATGGATGCTCTGCAAGCCCAGTGGTATCAAAACCAGTGCTGAGCATCCCATGTACCCCACAACCCCCCCGAGGCAGCAGGGCTGGAGGATCCCCCCATGCCCTGTCCCCCTGAACTTACGCTCACAAAGTCCAGCTTATTCTGAGGGGCTTTTGGGATCTCGAAGGGTTTCCATCGGAGCTAGATTGAAGCAAACAAAAAGCAAGAAAGCGATGCCAGTGGTTATAATGCAAATGGTGGCAATTCACAAGGAAACAGAACCCCGTCCTCCCCCTGCTTCCCTGCCCTCTGCGAGCTGAGGTTGCTTTGTCTTTCCTCTTTGCCTTGCTTCATTTGGTTCACAGGTTTCTTTTGGCTTATGGAGCTTTTCTTCCTTTTTAATCATCATCTTATAAAATAATTGGCAGGCCTGTGTAGTGCCAAGGTTAAAAAGAAAACCCTATTTTAAACCTGTCTCTTCCTCTATTACCAACAACACCACTGAGAGCAAAGAAATTCAGATGAGCCAGCTTTCCACAGCCAAATTGTTACGGTCCTGTGCTCCACTCTGTGCTGAGTGATTCACTCCCTCCATGACCCGAGCAGAACATTCCTGTTTGCTCCACCTCATTTTCCCCACATCCGAAGCAGAAATATCTCTACCTGCTGAGTGGGAGCTGTGAGCAGCACCAATTATTTCTTGCAAAGCCTGTCAAGATCCTCAGGCAGAAGGTGCCAGAGGAGTCAAAAGGATTTATCATGTTAAGCTCAGTGTCATATTAAGGGTCTTTGCAACTCTTGGGAACAAGATGCTGCAGCTGAAAGACCCTCACTGGGGGTGTGAGTTCAATGCACACCAACCCAAACACCCCAAATTGGAAGGATAATGATGTGGCCAGTTCCAGATATACCCCCGAATCAAGATTCTTGATCCCAGATGGGAATACCTGTGACTCTGGGCATCCAGGAGAACATTTTCTTGCTTTAATTTACCTGACCTAATGGTTTTTAACATGTTTTTGGCCTGTTGCTGTGAGAAAACCAAGCTCATGGGACCCTGTGTCTGTGCCTGCCGCTCCCAAAACACATGAATTATGTGAAGCTGAGCTAAATTTGAAAGGGATTCCAAAAATACTGAATTCCCCCAAGCCTCATGAAAGTTTCCAAAACCAAATCAAAATCCAGGCTCTCCTGGAGGGCCAGCCTCAAGAGGAAGCAGGCAACTGCGTCCAGTGAGTGCATCTGCCAGCAAAGCTGAGTGAAGCAGGGTCTCATCTCTAATGCATCAGCTGCACCCCAGACCTGGCCCTACTGCTTGGCCCTCTCCACTCTGCTTTCCAAAGCCATCTGCTTCTCAAGGGCGTCCCACCACCACAGCCTTGGGTCATCTGGGTTGGATCCATCTCCTGTCTCTTCCTCCCCTCATCCCATTCAGTGCCGGGCAAGGCAAGTTTTCCTTCCCAGAGAGACCTGGGTGGCTCCATGCTAGGTCCTGCTCAGGGTCACACTGCTGGGTGCTGAGCAGAGGGAAAGAGGCAGCTGGAGAAGCTGCATATTCTGGATGGAGACACCAAATGCTCACAGAGGAGCTAGTGAGATAGTGCTGAACTGCAGGCTTTGCTTCCAGACTTCTTTAAAGCATGTTTCCCCTTGGTTTCCATGGCAGTCTTCCAGACATGAACCTGAGCCAACACAAAGCATGGCCAGAAGCTGCTCCAGAGCTTGCTTCATTTGCAGCAGTGGGACCTTCCCCAGCTCCCATTCACTTTGTGGCAGCTCTGAAGGCCAGCGGTGGTATCTTGATGTGAACTGCTCCTCTAAAGACTGTTTGGAGAAGCCCTCAGGGTTGGGAATTGGGACCCAGTTGACAGAAACCATTGAGAAATACTGACAGAAAAGGCGTGAAGGGACAAAGAGAGGAGACCCTGAAGGCTGGGGGGAGAGAAAGGGAGGGAGAATGGCAAAAGAAGAGAAATAGATGTCAGGTATAAAGACTATCAAAAGAGAAGAAACTTTTCTCACTGAGGAATACAAAAGATGTCAGTAAGCCTACAGATAGAGTTATAAGTATACTGCAGCTCCTACATTACAGCTTCATTTTCACTTTGGTCCCTGTGGACACCTCCACATTTGTCATTCCTGTGGCATAAGGAGTGCAGGAAATCAGTTTGTCATCCAGCCCATTGGTTGCAACTGAAAATGATGTCTGGCCCCTATCCTTCAAAATGCTTGTAAGCTGCAGTGCCACTACCTGGCCCTGCATGCCCATCATCCCGCATGTTTCTGCTGCATTTGGGTTTCACCAATGCAAGAAGAGAAGAACAAGTGCCCTGAGCCAGAAGTTCAAGACAGGCAGCCCCAGCCAGTGCCAGGTGCTTAAAATGGGGAAGCTCATGTCCTTTCCGTGATTTGTGATGCAAGAGACTGTTGAGAGCACCTCTGTGCTCTATGTCTATTACATGACAGGTTCCTTATGTCCCCGAGGTTTGTCCAATCCCTGCATCCTCTGGCAAGAAGAGCCACAGTTGATGCATTTGATTTTTTAAACCTGGCATTTGGTATGGCTATTCATTTCCTCCCTGCCTCTCAATCACAGCTTCCCTCTGTCACCTCTGTTCCAGTTGGGAGAGCTTGCTTCTCTTCCACTATTTCTCGCATGGCTGCCACCCCATATTTTGTCAGCACCTTTACCTCCTTTTCTCTTTTGTCCCCTGTGCCTTTTATAATTCTGCCATTATCTTCAGGCAGCATTAGAGGATAACTTTTTCCCGTTGACTTCAATGGGCTTTGCATAAGGTACCTCCACATGGCCATCCTTTTAGGTGGATGATGTCGGGAAAGCTCCTCAATTGAGCTGGGTGAAACACAAAGCACCATAGGAAAGAGTCCATCTTGTCCAGCAAACTGCACCCAGTCTCTGGCTCTGCTTCAGAGAGGATGAGAAAGAAAGCAGGAAGTTGACTCCCACTTACTGCTAGGAAATAACCCCTCTGGGTTTGATGGTTGCCATTGAAAGCAATGAGAGAGAGGGCAGGAGCTTTGTTGCTGTTCCCCTAGGTAAAAGATGTACTAAATGTACGTGGCCTGAGCTTACAGGAGAGCTAGGTATCTTGGAATTACTGTAACCATACATAACCGTAATTGTAGATGAGGGCTGTGAAAGATGAGGGCATCAGGGATGGATGAGGTGGTAACAGAAATCATTGGAGCTCCATCTGGGATGGAGCATCAAAAGCATGTAAATACGAGCCTGTCTCTCCTTGGTTAGTGGCTGGAAAACGTATTCCAGCAGAGCTGGGAAAGTATTTAGACAAATGGCAAGTCTGCTGGGAGGCTGGAAAATAGCTAATGATTATACATCAAAGGGCAAAACTGGGAGGGATAAAAACCAGTGACCACGAGAGGAGGCTCAGAGATGTTGAGAGAACAGCAGGAGGAGAGTCAGATCAGCAAAGCCAAACATTCTGGGGCTGGCAGGGAAGAAATCATGATTAAAGATGATGGCAATGCTGTAACAGAGGAAGACAAATGCCATGTCTCTGTGAGACTCTCCAGAATGAATCCTGATTTCCCAGGAGGGCTGCAGAGAGAAATGGGCTGGCAGCCAACAGCCTCTCCAAAAGAGCAGGGAAGGAGGAGATGGATGGCAGAGACACTCTGCTGCTCTGCCTGGCAGGCTGGAGCACCATCAGCCTCTGATGGGGGACACTGAAAAGGAAAGAGCAGCCTGAGAGGCATCCAACAGGAGCCCCCAGGGGAGACGCTAGATAGCACAGGTCAAACCTTGTGACACTGCAGGAGAGCAGCACAACCATCCATCAGGCTGGGAAGCAACAAGCATCACATCGAGGACTATCCATCCTTGCATGACCCATAGGTGAGGGGCAGGTGGCAGTCGGGACCCAGGTCCTGTGCTGGCTGGACCTCCAGCTCTCTACATTTCTCCTCAGACCTCTTGCAGCTCAGTGCCTTTGTACCCCCCGTTAGCTTAATATTTAACTGTCCTTGGCAGGACCAGGGGTCCTTCCAGCACCATTACCTGGTTGGGGTCAGGCTCAACTTCATCCCAGTTGTGTGTCAAGTGTCCCTCCTCAAGAGGCTCAAAGGGTTTGTGGCAGACTGAAGGTAGGATCCGATACAGCCAGCTACAAAATAGAAAAGACCTGGATTATCCTGAGGAAGAGGTTAGACCCTGTGGGTGGCTGTTGGCTGATTGAGCTCCTAAAGGCATGGATAACATTTACATTGGTAGCAACTGAACCAAAAGGTGTATTAAATATCAAATATCAGCTCACAGCCAGAGACCTCCAGAGGAGTGGCTTTTTATTATAGGCTCTAAATACAAGTATATGCTATTATATGTATGTAAATGACTGTATGTGTGTTTACATATAATTACATATGTTTACATTCAGAAACACATACATATGTGTATATATATATATATATATATATAAGATACAGCTTTATCTGTGGCTGAAATACAGCAATCTCTGAGGTGTAAAAAAAGCCTATTTAAACACAGCTACAAAGCAGCTCAGACAAGACAGGGATGAGCACACTGTCTAACTGGAAGTGCAGAGGAGCTTTCAGGAGACAGAAGTTCACAGCCAGTGCCTGAATTTGGATGGGTTACTGAAAGTAGCATCCTATGCCTGGCTGGCCATGCCCTTAGGACTACAGTGAACCCATGCAATGAAGATCAGTTTTACATGGGATAATGCTTCCTACTGCTGTAGGAGGTCCCCCATGTCTCCAGCACAGCCTGGACCACCACTCTCCTTGCTTGCTGCCTCCTGCATTCATGGCTGCAGCCCCTGCACACCATGCACAGGTGCAGCCAAGCCTGAAGCTGGGCTCTTAGTTAGGCAGGACAGCAGAGATAAGGTAATAGGGCAAACCTGAGCTAGGCAGGGCTGCCAGTGCCTTTGATGTGTTACCAGAGGTGGCTGCAGTTTGGGTAGGTGGGAGAAGGGAGGAGGGAGCTCTCCCTTGAGAGCTGGAAAATTTCCATCAAGGACATCTTCGTGCAGCAAACAATGATTCATCCCTTTCCCACGCACACCACAAGCTGGCACCAGCCTGGAGAGCAGAGCTCTGCTGGCAGCTCAGATGATGCATTTGCCTTTCATTCGAACCAACAACGGAAGAGAGGGAAAAGCTGCTGCAGGAGAAGCAAAATGAGAAACCCCTCCTCTGCAATCTGGTCATAGCCAGAGCATGATGACCAGGACACAGAACATGATGATCAGGATACAGAACATGATGACCAGGATAGAGCTCTGGGACGTTTGCTGCCAGCTGGAATTACTGGGAGCATGGGGTGGTAAGCAGTATGCTAGGTGCCTGGCACTGGTCTGAGGCCCTGGCCAGACCCAAAACAGGTACAGCCTGAGCTAGTGCCTCACTAGCCCTAGTGCATAGGAGCATCCTTTAGGAGGAGGAACAAGTCCTGCTCAGAGGCTTGGTTTTGACACTCTCCATTAGGTGCGTACCAGTGCCAGCCACAGAGGTATTACATTCCCAGCAGCATCAGGGCTGAGACCCTGAGTTGGTTTTGCACAGCACTCACACCCCTTTCAGGACCATCTGGTCCCCGTGAGCATCCCCTCCCCTCCCCTTCTTCACCTCATTCATAAAACCAGTTTCTTTCTCATCCCAATCCCCCCTTGCTCAGCATTCTTGTAACCCATCAGCCTCCCACAGCTGATCCTCTCCTTCTCCAGTGGGTTTCTGCCCTTGCACTCTCCCCATGCACAGAGCAGGCTCTTCACCAGCCTGGCTCACTGGTGGCAGAGCTACAGCCGCCCCATGGCTCCCCGACACTCACCCCAGCACCCCACATCACCCACCCATGGCCAGGGGTCACGGTACCTTCTCTTGTTGGTGGGCCGTGGGCAGGTGAAGGCAGAGCCCGAGAGCTGCTCCGCGTACAGGCCATACGGACAGACCTGCGGGCTATTCTGAATGGAAGCAGAAGGGAAAACAAAGAGTGAGGAGGAGCAGAAAGGGATTTAGCTCTGGAACCCCTGGAAGAGCACCCTGGCAGGCATCCAGCAGCCTGATCCCATGGAATGAACTGTGCTCCTGGATCTATGCATCAGCCCTGGTAGTTGTGTCTTCCTGCTCCCATGAGGCTGGGTACCCTACGGGTGCCAGACAGACCCCACATCCAATTCCCACAAGCAGGAGGACACACAAGCGTTGTGTGCCTTGTGCCACACAACAAGGAGCTGGCACAGGCACTGAGGCAACACACCTGCTGCTAGAGCAAGCTGCAAGGGGTGGTGCTCAGTAAGGCTGGTAATCAGAAAGCCAGGGAAAAGGGGATTATTCCCAACATTTACAGACTGTAAAGCAGACTGTTGTTATGCACAAATGTTTTTGAGACCCAAGTGTTCAGAGGGGTTGACCCAGAGCATCATGTCCGGCTGGCTTTCCAAAGGGCTGATAAAGACATACAACAGCTGCACCTTTGTTTCTCCTCTCCTGTGCACTAAACACCTCCCTCTCCTCCTACGCTCTTCCCAGGGACATGGGTGCTCACAGAAGGCATTTCAGTGGTATGCTGCTTCTTCCTGGCAGTGCCATTTGCTGTCCAAGAGCAGGAGTGACCTTCATGGGAGCCTTTGCTTTCCCACAGGGCTTCTGCACTGGAGTACAAAGTGGGCACCTTCTCCTCTGCAGAGCCGTGGGTACAACTAGAACAAGTTTAGCAGCCCTTGTGTGTTCATAAGTGGAGGACAAATTCCCCCTTTACAGAGAACAGAAACCAAGTATTTTGATCTAAGTAGGCCAGCATCTATTTGTTTGAGATCAGCAAGAAGCAAAGGCATCCAAGAACTGCAGGAAGTACCCCTGTGGGACAGTCATACACCATTCGCTATCCCCAGTCCCCCCTGCAAGGTCTAGTTCAGCATCCTGTCACCCCGCTGCAGCTGTGGGGATCAGCTATCCTTAGGGAATGCCAGCCATCCACACTGCCCTGACTGGTGGGCAGAAGGAAGAGGTAAGGCTCTCATAACCCATGTAGCTTGCAGCCCTCAAAATCCATCTTGCTGGCATGGGTATACAGTGAAGCAGGGGGATCAATAGCCCTTGTATATTTGATCTTAGGCAGCGCTACTGCAGATGCCAGTCTTACAAACACTGCAGAGGAGAAAGGATCCACCCCTGGGACTGGAGATGCTTTTTGTTGTAACTCCTTTCCAGGTTGTCCTATTCACTCTTCTGGCACAAGAGGCCAGCACACCTCCTCCTGCTGCTCTGGGCCATCACATCCACCACAGCCCACAGCCCGTTCTGAGCAGCAGACACTGCTATTGCTCTCCCACATTTGAGGTGTTTCTTTCTCACTTTTTTCTCCCCCCCATCTGCTGCAGCCAGTCTCAGAAACGAGCCACTGCACTGCTGAGCCATCCACCTGATCCAGCACAGTGGTCTGCCTTTCCTGTGGGCACGCTGCAGGCTGCAATGCAGACCTAGAGGACATACATACACATTTAATGTGTCTTTGTGTCGTGTGCCACTACCCCACTAGCACACGGCGTGTAAAGCATCAGAACTGGGGGAATCCTGATAATTCATGAAGGGTGCAGCTCCCCGTTTGACCTTAATTCCACTGGTCTCTCTGCACAGAGGGTAAAGAGGAGCACCAAGGGATGTCACTGACTGAGCATAAAATGCTGCCATTCAAGTGCAGGGGATTGCAGGAGATCTAAGGGAGGGCACAGTCAGCCTCACAATGTGTGCTGGTGTAAGGGAGACCAGCGCAAAGGAGATGAGAGAGCTGTCACTCTCCAGGGTTTCGTTCTTGCCTCTGCAGATTGTGATTCCTCTCTTTAAAACAGAACAACCCCATGTAAGTTATTTTCATCATGTTCAGAAGTTTCTTTTAAGAATGAATGTTTATGGCTACAGGCATTGATGTCCCCTCCCTACAAAGAAACTGCTGTCCTGCAAAGGCTCATAAGCCAGTTCCATTGAACCCAGTTCCTATAGCTGCCTCTCCTGCTGGAGTATGTCTCTCTACCAGCCTCCAACCTTTTGCTCCAGTCTGTTCCCCTTCTCAGTGTGGCTGAGCCACTTGTGTTGCAAGCTCGTTTTGGAAAGAAACCTGCTGTTGAGGCAATTGAGGCAAGTCTTAACACCCAAGGTGAGACTTGGAAGCTCACGAGTAACTCAGAAATAGAACGGATGAATGGGAATCTTTAATTCTGATATTTGCCATCATCTTATTATTCCATAATAAAGAAGGTTCCTGGAGATTTTGGGGCAGCAAAGAGAAAGGAACATGTTAAGATGAAAGGAAGCCCAGGGAACAGATTTTCACTCACTTCCATGCCATTCTCATAAAGCACTTTAAAACCCCTTGGTACCTGTCCCTCCGGTAGAGCTCCTGGACAGCGTGGATCCTCAGAAACATGTTCATTTCCAAATCCTGACATGTACTGTAAAATAAAGCACACAGCCCATCAGCACTTTGAGAACACAAGCAACTCTTCTCCAAACAACCATCCATTGCTTCCCCAGGCATTTTCCAGGCTCTTTGTGTGTATTAAGACTTTCTTAAGTGATCTACTTGCGTACTGCTCCAGACCGATTTCATAGCTCGTGGGTTTGCTTCATAAGCTTACCACGTGGTGGAGTGAGAAGCACAGTCAGGATTTGATCTCCTGCTAAATCTGCATGTCTATTTTGACCACATTCTGCACCATGAAGGCACTTGAGAAATAAGCCAAATATCACATTACAGTCAGACTCAAGAACAACAGGGTGAGGTATAGGAAGAACTGCAACACCAACACCAACACCATGGAGGCGTGCTAGCAGCATCCAAGCTAAATCTGACTTTGCTTGAATCATGGATGTTCCCAAATCTGCAGACTGACTTGCAAATTCATGCACTGAGTCCTCAAATGCTCGGGGATTAAAACTGGGACCTGTTGGGTTGCTGGGTTCTTGCAGTACATCCCCATGACCACTAATAAAGAAGTCAGAACACAGTTGGGATGAGGAAGAAGGAGAAACTCAGCTGAGACTTGAACTGTGCCACTGATTTGCCCTAAACAAGTACTGCCCAGTTGGGTATGAAATGTTCACCATGGTACTAAGCAAGAATTAATCCAAGTGCTAATCTGGTTTTCTAGATGATGTATTCTGAGAGACCCATGGATAGAACAGACCTGCATGCCCTCCCATGCCAGCCCTGCCACAGCTGCCATGGTCTGAGTGTGGCTAAAAGCCACAGGACCATGAAGGACGTGGCTCCCAGCTCTGCAGCACTGAGAAAAGCCCCATAACACACCTGAAATACACAGGGAAGCAGATACAGCAGAGACCTCGGCTTTGCCCTGACAGAAATGTGAACACAGTCCCCTCAGACACTATAGAAAGGCATGAAGCAACTCTGCTGAACTCTGCGTGCATGCAGAGATGTGCTGCTGGCAGCGATCTGTGGTTCAGCTCCATGTCAATAACTGCTCCTCACTATCAACTGCAAGAGCATCCAGGCTATGGGTCTGCCTTCACACAGTGGCACTGGGATGGCAGAGCCCTGGCACACACGCTCTGGGTGATGGAGTGGCTGCGGCACGGTGATGCTGCTGCACCTCAGCAGCTCCAGCACTGAGAAGCCCTGAATCAGCTGCAGATGCAGAGTGACAGCCCAGGAGGGGAGATTGGGTGACAAAGCCCCTATACTGAGTTCATTACATTATGGTAGTGCCTGGATTACTCCCCCCGGGGTCTCTCAGCTTCGTGCAATTTGCAGCCTCCCTAGAAATCACCCTGTGCAGAGCAAACCTGAAACCTCCTGAGAAACCCTGTGCTTCCCTCAGGCACTTTCCAACCCATTCCCAGGGGGAGGTGGGCTGGCTGGAAGCCCTGCTCAGCCTGGACCCGAAAACATCTCCGTTTCCATTGGTTCAGGGAGCGTATTTCTCTCCTTCTTACAAACAAATGTACATCAGCAGGACTCTGCTCTCCAGTGGGCTCTGCAAGAAGCACATTGATATGCAAAGCAGCAGGTCACCTAAGCAGCCTTGGTAAATGTATTGTACTGGAGCATTTCTTTAGCTTTTTTTTTTTCTCCCCTCTTTTAAACGGAAATGCAGCAATATCTGATGGGACTGCAGCAGTTCCAGAATCAACTGAGACCTCTGCACTGCATCCAACAAAGTAAAGGTGGTAGGAGCATTTGCCTTGCTGAAAAGAGGAAAGAGGAGGAGGAGGAAGGGGACCATGGTGACTTTATTGAGGGACAGCCAGCAAGGCCCTGCAGGCTCTGCCATTAGAGCAACAAGGAGAGGGTTAACTCAATACACAGTCTCCTTTGCTGAGCATCACCTGGAAAATGCTGGAATTAAAGCTGGTGGAGAGCTGCGAGGGGAGGGCGTGTGGTTCTTCACTGGGTTGTGTACTCAGTAACCAGTGTGGCTCCTTGGCAGCTCCTGGCACAGGGATTTTGCTGTGAGAAATCCATCCTCAGGCTCAAGAGTGGGTGCCCTGCAGAGCTGACCTCCCTATTCACATCCCCCAGTCCCCTTCACTCCTGCTCCTGGGCCTGGGAAGGATGGAAAACCTATTCGGCAGCAAGCGTCTGTGCCAGGAGTTGCTCTGTGCACAGCACCTCACCCAGCCCCACACAGGCTGGCTGGGTCTAAGTGCAGGGATGCACGCAGCTTCCCACTGGGCTGGATGGAGAGATGCTGCCTTCCTTGGCTGTGCATCCCTGTGGGCTGCAAAGCCACTGGTCACTGCCCAGGGATGCAGGAGGCTGGGGCAGGGGGAAGAGGCAGTGTTTGGAAGAAGGTGGCATCACCCCTGCCCTGAGAGCAGGAGCAGAAGCTGCTGCATTGTTGCTGGGTCACATCAAATCTTCCTTGCCAAGAAAAGAATAATCCTCAAGTAACTGCATGGAGGGCTGGAAAATGGCATTGGCAGGAGTGCAGCTGCTGGGGAGGAGACACTGTCCTGCTAGTGATGGATATCACTGAGTGTGGCTCCAAGACTTTGCCTGCATGTTCCGTGTAGCTTTTCTCATTCACTCGTTTTCTTCTGCAGTTCCCTGTGGCAGACCTCAGAGAGGCTCGTCTCCTCTCCATGCCTTTAGGGGTCAGTGTCAAACAGTACTGTGGGCTGCCAAAACCAGCTGCATCACATCAGCTCCCTGGGTGCATCCGAGGTGCATCGGAGCCCATCTCCCAGCTGACTCTCTAAGCCCACCTTCCAGTTTGCATTGCACAGGGTTACCTGTCAGGGGAACTGACCCCTCTCTGCGTGCCCAGCATCCACACCAGAGCATCCTTCCTGGGCTAAAAAAACCTGGAAGGATAGAAAGAAACCCTTCTCTGTGAAACAGCACTGGGGTTTTCAGAGAATTACAGAATGGTTTAGGGTAAAAGGGACCTTAAAGCTCATCCAGTTCCAACCCCTGCCACGGGCAGGGACCCCTTCCACTGGAGCAGCTTGCTCCAAG